>BQNB010001152.1:26735-146019 GCA_026074375.1 Tanacetum coccineum
GTTGACGATAAGCTCCAGTTTGTGGAAGAGCCCGTTAAAATCATGGAACGGGAGATCAAACAACTGAAGCGAAGCCGAATATCGTTGGTTAAGGTTCGCTGGAACTCTAGGAGAGGTCCTGAGTTCACTTGGGAACGTGAAGAGTCGTTCAAACAGAAATACCCACAGCTTTTCACAAACCGGGCTTCGTCATCCACTACAAGGTCTTAAGCTTTGAGGGCAAAGCTCTTCTAACGGGTGGAGACTGTAACATTTCTCAATTTCAGGTCATTTTACGACCCCTATTATTTGTCACTATTTATTTTGGTCCGATACGCGTTACTTTTAATTTTGCTTTTGAGCTAAATCGCGTAGACTAGAAATAACCATTTAATGTAAACGGTCATCAAATAAATTAAGGTTTACATCAACCAAGTAATAAATAATTATTAAGAAAATAATTATGTACTTTGCGTATTTTATTTTATTGGTCACGTAAAAGGGTTACGTTTCGCAATAAAATACATTTGGACACACCAATACCCACTTTTCATTCCTAGACTTACCTAGACTCAAACCAATACCCAATTTTCATTCCTAAACACAAAAATTAAATCAAATCTTGTGTAATAGTCCATGTTGGCCGAATATAGTGAGCTAAACCCACACAAGAATCGTCCTAGGTGATTTATCTAGTACTAAAGATCCCTTAATGATCCTTAAGAGTACAAGTACCTCACCTAGCTAATAAATGTTTGTCCTAAATGTCTCCTAATGCCTAATTAACCATTGGTTAAAATCATTCTTGCCCTTGATCTCTCTTAGACGCGGCAAAACCAAGCAAGACAAGGAAACCCAATCAAAAGTGTACTAATATCCAATGGATACAAGGTTAAGTACCATATTAGCTCATGTAACTAGAAATTGTCACATCCAAGTACCCACTAATCCATCTTGGGCGTCCATGTACCTAGGGATGGGTAAAATCACTTACAAATCTTTCCAAGATCTTACATTGGTACATAAAGGATCCTAACTAACCTAGGGTTAAGTTGCAAGAGGTAAGTTAAGTGAGGAGGTTAGCAAAGTTCATACCTCTTGGGCATATATACACGACACAGTTTCAAGGAAACACACAAAACTCAAGCTAAGACACTAAACCACTCAAAAACCATCAAAGTCTTTCTTTCTCTTTTACTCTCTCATTTTGCACGACAAGAAAACAAAAATCAAGCACACCATTTGTCTCTAATATTATCACTACATTCCCCAAGTACTCAATTTCAAGGCGTTTGCGTGAAAGGGGTTGGCGAGGAGCTAGGGTTTCGAACATCACAAGCTTTTGAAAGCTAGGGTTTTCGTTGCACGTTTGGGTTTCTTCTATCATACACGTACTCGGTCTTTCCTCTCAAGCTTAGGACCATTGTAAGTCGACCTCTCTTGGAACATTGCTTGCTAAATATAGTCTTACTTCTATGGTGACACAAAGTCACGTTGTGTGTCGTGGGGTGAGCCAAGACAGTGAGCATGCATGGTTCAACCATGCATGTCACGAACGCATAAAATGCATGGCTCATGTGTGTCCAGCACACCCTACAAATCACTCATGCTTAGCCATTGCGACTAGGGTAACGTTTGGTTTGCGAGTCGTCACGTCAAGGAAGACGTGGACATGCACGGGTTTCAACCATGCATGTCACGAATGCGTGACAAGGTCGCGAAACATATAAAATACGTATAATATGGTTATGGCTTGTGTGGAAACGTATCTAAAATGCTAAACATGGTCACTAGGGGTTAAACGTGGCACATCACTTGAGAACTTGACAATAACTTTTGTGAACAAGTCGTTTGACTAAGGGACGAAACGTATGCGACATGAAAAGAGTTAGGGTTGAAACATAAATGTTCAAATTGTAGCAAAAGGGAAGCCCTAACTCGTCATGTAAAAATGACGAGCCCAGGAGGCCAATGGAACCCGTACGATTAAGTCTCGACATGGAAAGCACATAACAAACGTGTGAACCATGTTAATAAAAAGGGACTCGACCTAGAACCATAAAACAACAAACACATGACTTCGTGTAACCAACAAACAAGCTAAAAATGCTTGATGGGCTCGACAACCCATAACCGACGACCCAACAAGGCCCACGTGAGCCTATAAGCTCATGAAAAGCTCTAAACAGCTCGTAGGGAAGCCTACGTAGCTTATGCGAGCCTTAATGGGCTTAAAATCCTTAAAACAAGTTAATGGACCTAGCCATATACATTGAATGTCATTTGAAACCTTAATGGGCCCATGGCGCCCATTAACGAGCCCAACGAGCCCAAATAAGCTCTAATAAGCTCATTCGAGCTTATTTATAAGCCAAAACTATGGGGCTCGCTTATTGGAGCCTAATGAAACTCGTTGTCACTTATTAGGACTTAAATGGACTTAAAATGCAAATTTCTTTTACAAAGTTGAGGGGCTAAATAGGTAAATTGCAAACTAGAGGGGTTTAAACTGTCAAACTAGACTCCTTAGAGTTAGGGACTATTTTTGTAACATCTGAAATGTTAGGGGCTGTTTAAACATGTGAGGACCTAAAGTGTAATTTTGTAAAGTTGGAGGACTAAAAGTGTCAACTTTGAAACTTAAGGGTTTAAAATATAAAATAGTAAATATTTTATAAACCCAGTGGCTGTTTTGTAAATATAAGAAGCCTAAGGGTATTTTATAAACAAAAGTGATTTTATAAACACTTAACGAATTGGACGAATTATCTTCGGATAATATTCACGTTAACCTACGATTTAATAAATACGAATATTTATTAATAACTTGTATAAGTATTAGAACGTGTGAAACCGTATACCTTCCCCAGAGCCATCAAGTGATTTCAAATACATTAAACTTGTACACCACCACACAAGTGATAACAATATATATAAACTAGCAATTTATTGTAGTTTATACATTGAGTCTTTAGCCTAAACTTGTAGACTAAGACTGTCCGTATTTACTTAGGTAATTGACGGTGTGATTCATACTTGGATATCTATTATCATTTTCAGAGGACTATTCACTCGGGTGAGTTCATAGCCCCATGTTTTACAATTATTTAAATGACATCCCCGTTCGGGTGACTAGCTATCACCGGGAACGAACGTTATAGCATGTCAGATTTGGGATGTTTCGGGTTAGAACATCATTCATGGGCATCATTGGCAATTTATTGCATTCATACATGTCGAGCATCAGTGTCATGAGCTTAGGAAAACGTAATTACCTTTTTATGATGTTTGCATGTGTTGCTTAATCATACACTTGGAAATCTTGCGGTCCTACAAATGATTTACATAAACCTATGAATTCACCAACTTTATGTTGATATTTTAAGCATGTTTTTCTCAGGTCAATAAGGCACGGGGTGCTCAGATACATTGGGGGTCACTCTTTGGAAAGAGTCAGTACTAAAGATTTGGGCGTATTACATGTTGGGGACATTTGTTATAAACCGAAATCTTTACCTATATTGTCGAACAATTTGAAGCCATGAGCTTATGTAATGAACAAGTATTTTGTTAATCCAATGTATCTTTTCTAAAACGACACGTTAGTGGTCGTTCTCATATCTTGTGCTATTGATCCGTAAAGTAACGCCCTCGGATATTCAACATTCCGCTGCATACACAGATTTGGGGGTGTTACAGATTGGTATCAGAGCCAAGGTTATAGAGAACCAGGTCAAAAGTTTTGTCTGGACTATAACCATTTTCAAACACTGTTTTCACAAATGGGATTTGCGAGGGACATACATGCATTACTTGTTTACATCTAGCACATATATGCTTACATGACATGCATTGTTTTAACATTAGTAGGGTACTAAGTGCTTACATGATTGATATACGTGTATATAAATGATATTACGTATATTACTATAAGACTTTTATTATTAAAGCCTACAAACATATCATACCGATCTTTCCTATAAGAAATACTTATATAGGTTATTTTGTTTTTGTAGTAATCATGTCTTCTACGACATCTGCTGTTACCTACACTTCCGTTTACACCGACTCTGAGCCTGGCAGAGCCTTCTGGGGAGCCGATGATGAGGAGGTATTTGAGGGAGGCATTCCATGGGTCATCGTATTAGGATACGACGGACTCCCGATACAGCCAGTAGCCCCACCATCACCGGATTACATACCAGACCAAGAGGATCCACAGACACCATCAGTTCCTCAGGACGAGGATAAGCGCGAGCCTATGTTCGTATAGGCACATGATCATGACTACGTGCCAGAGCCTATATACCCTGAGTATATACCATTGGAGGATGAGCATAAGTTTCCAGCTGAGGAGCAGCCATTACCCCCTGTTGATTCACCTACTGCTGAGTCACCCGGATATGTTACGGAGTCGCATTCTGAGGAGGATCCAGAGGAGTACGAGGATGATGAGATAGAGGATGGTCCGGTTGACTATCCTATGGACTGATGGGAGATAGATGGAGATGGATGATGGACGACGATTCAATCTCAGGATGACGCCAATGATGAGGATGAGGTGATGACGGACGAGACGAGGAGGAGGGAGGAGAGCACTTAGCTCCGGTCGACTCTGCCATTGTTCGTACCTGTTGATGGAGTCATGTGTTCCCACCTGGGGAACAGACCTTATTTTAACCCACCACCCTTCCCACTGACAATTTTAATATTGGCGCTAGGAGTAACCATCCGGCCTCTGGATTAATATCCCTTCCACCAGACGGCAGAGATGAGAGACTTCTGGCTATTGACCTACTCCATACCATCACCACCTTATCTCACTATCACACCTCTGCGGAGTGCACTCTTGCTAGGTGAACAGCACACCTCTACATTCATCACCACTACTTACACATACCATTACTACCATCATCTGGGTGTCCAACCCAATCCAGACATAGGATAGCATCCACTCAAGCCTTATTGATGCAGTTACTGTCGCATTACCATCACCTCCACTACACACCACTTCCTCCATCTTTATACATACCACCACACTGTTGGACCGTAGGATGATATTCCCAAGTCTGAGCTAGCTCCCCGCAAGAGGTTGTATTTGTCCACCCCTGACTCCAGATTGGGGTCGGGGAGAGATATCCACTGCTAGACCTACAGAGGTCGAGGATAGTTTATTGGATTTGTCAGCATGGCTAGTTGCTGAAAAGCGAGACGACAGGGGATTAGAGATGTTGGGTACGGTATTAGGGGTACATGGGTAGATCCGGCAGAGGCAGTTCCAGAGATAGCACCTATGACCGTGGAAGAGGTCAACACTAGGGTCACAGAGCTTGCTGAGCTCCATGAGCATGATACACAGGACTTGTATGCTTTACTAGAGGATGCTCAGGATAGTAGGTCTCGTATATCACAGCGAGTCGATATGGACTCGCAGCGGGTCGATTTACTTATGGGGGATAGGATGACTCTCCAGGAGACAGTATGGATGGTGGAGGAGGAGGCCTATGCTTCCCGAGAGGCTTGGGCTCACTCGATAGGATTGAGTCAGGCGACTCATCAGGAGCTTCAGACACATCGTGATCATGTGTATGCACACGAGACCCATCTCCAGGCACACCAGACACAGCTACAGCTACAGAGTACTCTCATTCAGACACAACATCAGGTACATGAGACTCGCTTTCAGATGCAGCAGGCTGAGTTAGCAGCACTTCGAGAGACTGACCGTAGGCGTCAGGACCAGATGGTAGAGACTCTCCGAGTCATTAGAGATATGAGGCGAGAGATGAGCGACATGCAGGCCGAGTTGTTAGCACTGCGAGAGCAGCAGAGGAGAGCTAGACAGCCAGGACCAGAGGCTAGGATTCCAGATCACCAGGATGCTTCTGGGGATGCTGACAGTCACATCTAGTGATTATGTTATTTTATCTTGCTAGGTCATTGTACAGGCATGTTAAGTATTAGGGGTTTTCCCCGCTAGCATAGCCTTAGATCTTTTGTATTGTATTATGTGTACTCCGACAACTATTTCATGTAAAATTTTCAAAGTTATTAATGAAATGGATGTGTTATGTTGTACTATATACCTCTCTTGTGTTGATATCTCATCTATACATTATTATATTCTGACATATAACCTCATGTTTTGTCTTTTGTGATCTAGACAAATCATGGCACCTACGACCAGAAGAGGACCAAATACCCCTGTTGACAACACCAACCTAAACAACATGACTCCAGAATCCATCCAAGCAATGATTGACCAGGCTCTTCTGCGAAACTCCACCAATGGAGATGGAAGCCACAGTTCGCACGGGGATAACCGAAGGAACGTGCAAACTGCGCGCCCTTGTTTTTACGCTGACTTCATGAAGTGTCAACCTTTGAACTTCAAGGGGACTGAAGGCGTGGTCGGTTTGACTCGGTGGATTGAGAAGATGGAGTCAGTTTTCAATATCAGTGGTTGTGCTATTGAGAATCAGGTGAAGTTTGCCACCTGCACTCTGTTAGGTGCTGCTTTGACTTGGTGGAATGGTCAGATAAGAACCTTAGGTCCTGAGGCATATGCAATGACTTGGGAAGTACTCAAGAAAAAGATGACGGACAAGTATTGTCCGCAGGGTGAAATCAAGAAATTAGAAATCGAGCTGTGGAACCTAAAGGTCAAGGGGAACGATGTTCCAGCATACACTGAACGTTTCCAAGAGCTAACCCTGATATGTACCAAGTTTGTTGCCAACGAAACCGAGAAGGTTGACAAGTACATCAGTGGACTTCCTGACAACATTTATGGGAACGTCAAATCTGCCAGACCCAAGACGTTGGATGAGACTATTGAGTTGGCCAACGACTTGATGGATCAGAAACTCCGCACCTACGCAGAAAGGCAGTCTGACAACAAAAGGAAGGCTGATGATTTATCCAGAAACAACCATGGTCACCAGCAACAACCCTTCAAGAGGCAGAACGTCGCCAAGGTCTACAATATGGGGACAGGCGAAAAGAAGCCTTATGGGGGATCTTTGCCTAAGTGCACCAAATGCCATTTTCATCACAATGGCCCGTGCACCTAGAAGTGCCACAAGTGCAACAAGGTAGGGCACTTTGCCCGCGATTGCAGGAGTACTGGCAACACAAACATTGCTAATACTCAGAAGGGCAATGGGGCAACTATAACATCCGGCAATTTTTGGAATTTTAAATGACTATTTTACCCTTTGACTTTTTGACTTTTGGTCTTTTATTGTCACATAAAAGCGATTACCGCGTAACCGGTAAAATTTTCGAAACATATTTTAATAATAAATCATATTTATTGTTACATCTCTCAAGTGAAAGTTATTTTAACTTATTTGGCTCGAAAACGAAAAAGATATATGTTATTTATAAGCGGATGTATCAAAAACGAACCGCTAAATCACGTTTTCACAACTCGGACTCTAAAGCAATTTGATGTAAAAAGATATTTCGGACAACTTTTTAGTTTTACCCGAGACTTGGAATTGGTCGGGATAGACACTATTATACCAGGTTGCACTTTAAATTTCTTAAAGCATCCGTTCAACATAGATCTAATGCCCGTAGAACTGGGTAGTGTCGATGTCATTATCGGTATGGACTGGTTAAGAAGATGTCACGCCGTGATCGTGTGCGATGAGAAACTTGTTCAAGTTCCCTATGGGAATGAAACTTTAACTTTTTGTGGCAACGAAAGTAGCAACGGGAGAGAATCCCGGTTGACAGTTATCTCATGTTCAAAAGCTCAAGAGTACATGGCAAAAGGTTGCCAGGTCTTTTTGGCATAGATATCCGCCAAGAAAGAGGAGGACAAGTCAGAAGGAAAACAAATAAAGGACGTACCAATCGTCTGAGATTTTCCTTAAAGCTATTTCCGAAGACTTGCAAGGTGGGACTTCCTCCGGCTGGACGTGGAATTCCAAATCGACTTAATTCCAGGAGTCGCACCCGTAGCTCGAGCAACGTATCGATTAGCCCCATCCGAAATGAAGGAATTATCAGAACAATTACAAGAGCTTTCCGACAAATGATTCATAACGCCTAGTTCCTCACCTTGGGGAGCCCCGGTCTTATTTGTCAAAAAGAGGGATGGGTCATTTAGGATGTGCATCGACTACCATAAGTTAAATAAAAAATTAGTTTCCTTTTTTTTTCTTTTATCCCTAACCGGCCGAATAAACACCCCTAAATATTTTTTTTAATTATTATTATTTACATAATTATCTTCATTACCTTAAGTTTTTATAAAATCTAAGCTAATTTGGGTAAACCTTTTTACATAAACGCAACTTACTAATTCTTCCTAAAAATAACTTTTCATTTCACATTTCACTTTCTATATCTAGAAAGTCTATAATAAATATACAAATTTCACTCACTTCACTTATTTCCAAAATGACGCATTTCCCATAAACGCTTAACATAAAATCATCCAACTATTGACGTAGCATTGCATGTAATACGTCATTTGTTGGGAATTAAAGGGCTTCTATAAGTTCATACTGCTCAAAGGACTTAGTATTGCTACTTGAAGATTATACGGCTAATGAAGATTGAAGAATATAAGCTAAGTCATTAGTACTGCTAGTTCTAATATTAGTAATGCTAGTTATAGTTAGTATTGTTAGTACAATGTTAGTACTGTCAGTGTAAATTAGTATTGTTAGTTAGTTTATTAGTACTGCTTATGTGATATGCATGAGTTAAATTAAGAATAGATATGCATGATCACTTAATGCGTTTTGTAAGCCTATTAAGGTTTTTCTTGGTATATAAAAGGAACCCTTACGGCATAGTTAGAGAGAGGAATTGTTAGATAGAAAAACACAATAGTTGTTAGGCAAAACATATAGTTGTTTTGTGATTTGCTTAATATAGTAAAAGTTTCTTTGTTTTGATATTGTTCTTATTATTCTTCTAAGTATATAAAGATTAATTCTGCATAATCTTTATATATATACCACAAGATTTCTATCATAGTTGTTTTAGATTTATTTAAGATAACTAAAGCTTTAACAAGCTAATCAAAGATGCACAAGGGATTAACAAGTGGTATCAGAGCGGGTGTTCTGAAACCTTGATCAAGAATAAACAAACTAGATTAAACTCTTTGTACAATCACTAGATCAAGACCTATCAATGATAGATCTGGGAGTGTTTAGGTCTCCGTGACCACACGCAGCGAGAGGGCGGGACTCAGAGCACGATTTCTCATGGTTATAATCGTTTAACAAGAAGGATATGCTATGTCTACAACAAATGGCTGTGACGTAGTGTAGATGAGTAGATACTGAGAAAGGCACTCACAGAATTGAACTGTAGAGGTAAAATAAGACGACAATGATAGAGCTGAAGGAATTAAAATATGACCCGCATAAGCTCTATAGCGAGACACATACTATATATAAAAGGTGTACGCGTAAAGATTGATCGACTAGCATGATGAGGAAGATTGTTCGTCAGACATAGTGCAGGCGTTCTGCTGACATGAATAGTCTGTACACTCGCGATGTCAGAAGATGCCAAATCGCAAAAGATTGCAAGATCTGTATAGACTAGTGTGTACTCTAGTCTGTGAATAGCATCCTACCATCACGTATTGTTTAATGGATTAACGCCTGACATCGCACTTATATAGACCCACGTAGAAAGGAGCGGCTTGATATAGAGAACAAGTCTCTCTCTGAGACAAGGCTTGGGTTGAGGAGGTGTTTAAGCTCTCTCTGGTTGTATAGATAGCGAGCAGATAATGGCGCGATCGTTTTAATCAATTCATGTGAGGGATCTCGCGATGAAAATAGGCTCGCAGTTACATTTAGCGAGCGATGTACTGCGAGACTCGGGTATGAACTTAGTCCGTAGAGAGATAGACGCAATTCCAATCATATTCGTAAATCGTTTGTGCATGTGACGTTAGGAGGATCTCATCGTCCCTATTGTGTACACAAGAGCTATGGCTGTAGGCGCTACGATTAGTCATCCCCGTGTTCTTTGCAGTAGATGTCAGGAGTCCAGAGACCGTTGGACCTCGCATCTGTAATTACATCGCTACACTTTAGGTGGTCCACGAGTGCGTATGTACCGTCACACGCGAGTCCTTGTTTATGGTCACTTTAGAGCCACGGCTCTGAAGGTGTCAGAACGCGCTAGCTATAGAGAGGGTATGTACTTTAGGTCGCCTCTGGCTCCACTAGTATAGACTGCGATAGGCGTTGTTCAAATAGCTCGTTCTCCGCTCTTCCTCCTCTCAAGCAAGATAGTGAGTGAGGCTGTATTCTCTATCTCGCGCAGATCCCTAGAAATTATTTATACTTATCGTTACGCGCGAAAGGTCTCCCTCTAAGCAGTATACGACGACGTAAGCTAGTGACAGACGATGCGCCTCAATACAGCATCATGCGGAACTAGGAATAGTGCGATATAGCTCTCAAGACATCTTGCTCTCAGATTGTGTCGACGCATAGGACTAGGCTGACCATGAGCACTCGCATAATGTGTGACGCAGGCAATTACAGAGCTCAGTTGAAGAGTTGCAGTCAATGACGAGGCATCATTGTGTGGTCTCGCATGCGCTCTATACTTCAGTGCCTGAAAACTACAGACGTCGAGTCTCTCTTAAGTGCGTGCACCTGATGCTAAGACAGTTCATCTCGAGCTACGACTGTCTGTCCCAACAAACGATCGCGCACTCGCAGTGATTCTCAGGCATGCGTGTACATTTGGGCTCGTGTGCCGTTACTGATCGGACGGCTCTCAGAAAGTGCTATGGTATCTCGCAATGTGTAAGACATCACGCGAAGTAACGCTGACCATCAATTAGGCATCCAACCCAATATGATGTAACCTCAACTATGATGGATATCTAAGCTATCTACCATAGCTCTATACTTGATTTAAACCTTTTCCAACTCTATATATGCCATTTTATATTAAATGCTACTTTTGTAAATTTTTATTGGTTTTGAGCAGAATTTTATACTTACTTACGCGTCCTAAACGCACACTTAAAAACACTATCATAATTAAAACAAAATTATCATGCTCTTCATGTCTTATGAACCTCTCATAGCTCTCCCAAATCCATTACCTTTTTACAAATACCTCTTAGAAATTCACTAATCCAAAGTGTCTAGAATTCGTCCAGAATCTGACCTTCTAAAAGTATGACATTAGTTAACCAACTTAGACCTCACTATGACCTTAGCCAAAATTCAGAGAACACACACAATATATGAACTAACTTCCACGTGACTTAGATCCTCTAACTCAATGTCTAAGTATTTTTAGAAAAATAAAAACCAAAACTAAAATTCGTCACAATTTTACACACTGATTTTGTAAAGACCTTTTGACCCACTTTCCGACCATAAAAACTCACGAGGCCAACTTTTCTGGAAAGTAGACTCTCTGAGGTTATCTCCAGTATGTTGTAAATTATTTATTTGATCTTTTATGACCGAGTTATGCTAGTTACAAAACTGATAAATTTTCTGGAAAGTAGACTCTCTGAGGTTATCTCCACGTGACTTAGATCCTCTAACTCAATGTCTAAGTATTATTTGATCTAAACCCTAATCGACTAATCCAATCACGAACACAACCAAACAAATGATCAAACACGATCTATACCTTATAAACTTTCAGAAATATAAACTTTAATCCAAACTCTAACCGAAATTTATATGTTTAAAACCCTAATCCATCAAGCTTAGATTACATTAATCGAAAACAAAACTAGAATTAACAAAGATCGAATCGTACCTTAAATGAAACCCTAAAACTTTCTTCTTCCTTTTTTTTTCTTTGTTTGCCGAAATCTCAATAGGGGGTTTAGGGGTTTTTAATCTTGTATTTATAGCTTCCCTAGATGTGTTTTAGTTTAAGTCTAATTAGGTATTAGATTACAATTAGGACTTTATTTCTATTTTATATTTTTTTCCTTTTATTTTCTAAAATTCGGATTTTACTATTCATGCCAAAAAAAAAATGTTTTTCTTTTATTAATTATTTAATTATCTTTATACCTTAAGTTTTATAAAAATCTAAGCTAATTTGTAAACCATTTTGCTTGAAAACTACTTTCTAAAAATAACTTTTCATTTTCAAATTCACTTTCTAAAAATAGAAAGTCTTTTAAAAACTCTCATATTTTAACAAACTCATTTCCCTTAACTTAACCTCTAAAACCTAAACTTATCTTAAATTACTAACATAAAAATACGTATACGTATAATTACTTACACAATTAACGCGAAACCGCTTCGATCACCAAAATCATTTCCTTGTCACCAAAAGTGAACGAAATGAACTTCACAAAATTCAACACAAATCCAATCCCATTGAGACGATCACGCTCAATGGATTGATTATCCAATATCACATATCCCACACAAACACATATAGAACACATAAAATCATAAAATCTCATAAACCAAACTTATAGAACAGATATTTAGGTCAACACTACGGTTTGACCAACCTGCTCAAGTCATGGTTGTTACATTATCCCCACCTTGAGAAAATCTCGTCCCGAGATTTAACTACTCGAGGCATTAGCACTATCGACAAACAACTGAGGACACTTAGACCTCATTTGATCCTTGCGTTCCCAAGTAAGCTCAGGACCACGCTTCGAATCCCGACGAACTTTCACTAATACCATCACACTACTCTTTTACTTATGACATCTCGGTCCACAACATCAACGGTTCCTTGACAAAACAAAGAGTCTTGTCAACCTTAATCTCGACTAACTTCCACAATCCGAATCCAACTGCTAATGACTTTGCTTACCCCCACAAGGGTGCAATTAGCAACACAACAACCTCAAACGAAAAGAAGCATCCTACTACATGAACCTCACTCGTCATCAAGAAAACTCATCAAAACCCTTAAGTTGTTGTAACAACTCAATATAAAGTGGTGTTTGATTGTGTTCTTCTTACATTGTTATTAAATTCCGCGTAATCAATAGTGGTTAATCATTGTTTTATCATTGTTACTTTGGATTTATCTAAGGCAACAAACCCTTTACAAGCTAAAGGTTAAGATCCATTAACAAACGGGATCCTACAGTGTTAGCTTATGCTTTTGCTTTAGACTTTAAACTATTCCAAATGGATGTAAAAAGTGCATTCCTGAACGGTTTTATCAATGAAGAGGTATACGTGGCACAACCTCTAGGATTCATTGATTTTTAAAAACTGGATCATGCTTATAAATTAAAGAAAGCTTTATATGGTGTTAAACAAGCACCCCAAAACTTGTATGATAGAATAATAGCTTCCTTAATTAAACATGAATATAAAATGGGAATGGTAGATAACACACCTATTTAAACTAAAGAAGAGAAGATCAAACCTCATCATCGTTCAGAATATATGTCATATGACATCATATTCTGTGCGGTCAAACATGTTGATGAATTTATTACCAAAATCAATGCATTAACAAGTTTCGAGATGACATGATGTGTGAAGCTTAATTTCTCCTTGGACTACAATAAAACAAATGAAAGATGAATATTTTCTTTAATCAATCTAAATATATTAAAGAAATGCTTAAGAAATTTGGCTTAAAAGAATCTAAACCAATGAAAACCCCTATGTCCTCCGATAGCAAACTCAAGAAATACAAAGAGTGTGAGTCGCTAGATAGTACCAAGTATCGGGGCATGATAGGTGGTTTATTATACCTAACGGCAAGTAGGCCCGATATCATGTTTAGTGTTTGTCTTTGTGCCCGCTTCCAAGAGGCTCCCAAAACCTCTCACCTTGAAGCGGTTAAACGTAACTCCGATACAATAAAAAAAAGGCACTACCACATAGATATATCGTAGTCCTAAGGGGACCGACATAGAAACTGTAGTATATGCCGACTCTAATCATGCAGGAGATTATGTGGATCGAAAGAGCATTAGCGGTATTTGTACGTTCGTGAGATGTTGTTTGACATCTTGGTTCTCGAAGAAACAAACCACTCTTGCTATATCCACTACCGAAGCCGAATACGTAAGCACCTGAAAGGCATGTCAACAAGCACTATGGATGAAACAAGCTCTTATCGACTACGACGTTCGACTCGACGACGTCCCGATTATGTGCGATAATAAAGGCGCGATTGACCTTAGCAAAAAGCCGGTGCAACATTCTCGAACCAAACACATCAAAATTTGTCACCACTTTCTTCGTGATAATATCCAGAAAGGACATATCTCAATCGAAAAAGTGCCGTCCGTCGACAACATCGCCGACATTCTTACGAAATCCCTTAAACGTGAATCGTTTAACTATTTACGTCTTGGTTTAGGAATGATGGAACACATTCCATAAATCATATTAGTCCGCTTCTCCTTCTTCTGTCTCAATTCTAGTCCGTGTTCCATTTCGTGTCGTGACAACTTGAATACTTCATCCGAAGTACTTTAAGCATTTTTAATTCGCGAAATGCAAATTAAAATGTCACTCCTCTTCGTAAAATTTTCGTCAAAAACTGAGTCCAAAACCCTTCATTGAGGGCGGCCCCCATATCATAGGCGGCCTCCCAATATATTTGGGACCGCCAGACGTTATAGGACCGCCATCAGCAGACTCCAAAACTTAAACACTTAACTAAAATTTTTCAAAACACAAAAACAAACACTCCCTTTCATATTTGCAAGTGACGAACACGACTCAAACCACCCAAAAACTCAAAAACACCCATTAAAACACAAATTGAAGATAAAATCAACACCTAAAATCATTCACAACATCTTAAATATCATCAATTGTAAGTTATTTCATCCATTTTCTTTCAATTTGAGTCTAGGGTTCATGATGAACACAAAAATTAAAATTGGGGATTTTTCATTTTTCTTTCAATTTTGTACAATTAAGACTACTAGGATACAATGTATAACTAATATGCTTCCCGTAGACATAGGATTTGCATACATTAGTAAATTTGTTGAAAAATTAATTTTCGAACCCAAAACCCACAATTATTTTTCAAAATTACTCAACTGAGGACGTTAGGAACATAACAAATCGTAGTTTATAACATTGTCAATACAACTAAAAAAACATTTTTTAAACACATGCATAATGATCTCATGAATAGAGGTCGAGATACATAATTCATATGTATTTTTCGACATGTTTGGATGAGTAAAATCAAACTAAGGAGCGTTTGGATTAACTCTTAGGATTTTAATTTTTAGGTCGAGTTAATCGTTACTCCATATCTGTTACATTTAGGCACACACTAGAAACAATTGCAAAATCAAATTGACAATTAAAAACGGTAAATAAAATGTGATTCTGATTTTAGTATTAGTAAAACATCCTCGTAAGTTCATTTGCCGAAGATCAAAAAATACAAGAGCAGTATATGCCAATAATATCACAATGAATATAAAGTAAACACAATAAAAGGAAAAACTAAGAAACTTAAAATTCGTTGCATTCATGAGGTCGAGTGGTTGTTTTTGATAACTTTGCAGATCTAAATTATGTTCGGTCTATGTTTAGCTTTGTTGAGTTTGAGTGTCTCCTTGAAATTAGTGACCAAATCTGTCCTCAGAGTCTTCTTGATGTATTATAGTCAATATCCAATCAATTATCCGATGAAGGGTTAAAGGTTCATCGAATTTGTGATTCAAAACCAATTCTTTTCTTACTGTCTTGAAGAATTTGCTTAAATTCTTGACATACCTTATGAGGGTGCCTGCGTCTTTACTGACAAATGGTCACTTGACGAGTTGGCATATGGTGTCCCTACGGATGGTCCATATCAAACCAACCCTCCTTCTCCTGATGACATCATTTTGTCTATTCGAATAGATAGAGAAGGTCAAGTCTGTCGCATCCGTCATAAGGAAGAAATTGATGTTCTTGAATATCAAGTTCTATCTCGTGAAATTGAGCCAACCTTAAAGCCTTTGGAAGAGATTATTCAGGAAAATACCTTGTCGAGGGTAATCGGATCATGTTCCTGCGTGTCTTTTGTTACATGCTTTTATTGTTGTCGTACACTTTCAAAAAGTTCGAACCTTGCCTATACTCATGCAAAACAAATAGAGTGGGTCAGCTAAACCAAACGGGTTGATCTTACCCTATGGTATGTTATTGACCCGTTTGTTTAAAGTCATCATGAATGAAAATCCTGAATTGAACAATGAGTCTTATGTCTTGTACGATCGTGTCATGAATCCTCTTGCCGCTCAACAAGAGCGAAAGCCTAGAAAGGATCGTGGCACGAGAAGAGGTCGTCACTCCACTTCTTCTTCTTCCGCCTTTGACCAACCATCTTCTTCTCATCTTAACGATGATGATGATGGAAATGGCGAAGGGACCTCGCGTGCAAGCACTCCTTCCCCCATTCGTTATGTCAATTTGTTAACCAATCAAGTTCCTCAAGTTTTTCAAAACCCACCTAACATTGACCCTCACTTGGAACCCTTTTACACTCGTCAAACCGAAATCATCAACCGTCAAGTTCAGATTCGAGACGAGCAACGTGGTGGATTAAGGTCAATCGGGAAAGGCCTCAGAAACTTGTGGAGAAATATCAAAAAGTGAGCAATATGGAGATGTGCTTTATGACATTATTAATTATATTACTTATTACTCTATGACGCTTAAGTACTTAAACTTATATTATTTAGTGATAACTTAGTATGTAGTACGGGCAACGTAATTTGCCTTGGATGATCTTTCAATTTTATCATCCTAAACACTTGTTTTCATGGTACTTGACATACTCTAATTACCTCTATGATGATATGCATGTTTATCTATTAGTCAATATGCATATATGTGTTTCTTTGATTGATTTTGGAATGATGAGTGTTATGAATTTCATTGTTGAGTATTAGATTATTCATGATGAAATAAAGTTAATTACAAAAAGGGAATATAGGAAACTCTTTCTGTACATGATTTACAGAAAATCAGGAAGAACTGGAAAAATTTCCTGACACCAGAGAACGACCACCATAAATAAGGAGCGTCCCCCTAATATATCTGGGACCCCAGAAGGCAAATAATTATGGACCTTAGCCATCAGAATTCCACAAAATTTACTGTGATACCTATTTTCTGTGCAGTTACTATTCCTCTCTAGACTAAGCTAAACTTCAAGCAATTTGGCTAAAACCCAACTGTGGAATTTGTTTCCTAAATCTCATTCTTTCGACTTTGAATCATTTGATTTCACATAAAATAAGCCATCTTTCTCGATATCTTCCTACCATCCTTCATCTCTTCATACGATTCACCATGAACGCCACAAAAGCTTCTTCCTCCTAACCCTTCCAAAAAATCAACACAAACCATCAACCCTCCTAGAACACTATTTGTCAACATCTGCTAGTGATGAAGATGTACCACACCAAACCTTCTTCCTACAACAAACAGTCTTCATCTCCAACTCAGCCGCTCGCTCCAAATGCACCATCAACAACCACATCCACAACAAACCTCGTCAAGCCAAAGAACACAATCTTCTTCTTTTCAATCAAAACTTTAAATCTCACCACCATATTCAAATGAACCAACTTCTCCTTATCCTTTGAACCCTTTGGTTGATAACATTTTAGATGTTCCTCCTAGACCTCCAAATCCTCAACCACTTCAAAGTCATCCTTATTTGAATATCACACTCTCTTTTTCACTAATCACTCCTTTTGATCATATTCATGACACTCCATCACCAACTACGTCACGCACAACTCTCAACCACCTATCCCCTGGTCACCCTCTTTACTATAATTTACCAATGACTAACCGATAGGCAAATTGCATATGTTTCTTTCATAACCAACTCTTTCTTAACCTTAAGAGTATGAGATGAACTTCATGTTGGTCCATCTTGAGTAAACTTTCTCACACCGCAATCACCTCACACTTTCCACCTCCACCTTGAAAAGTCTTCAAATGTTTTCATAAGCGTGTCACCCCAAACCTTTTTGCTCAAAAAGTCATTCTCTATGAATCATGAATCATTTAGGACTTATGTAGTATTGTTTCTCTTTATCTCATGAAGTAGTATTGTATGAATGTATTAGTTGCATTTGCTATTGTATGAGTTTCTTGATGGTTGAATGAAACTCTATTTTGGGTGAATTAAATATAATGTGTTGCTTTAAAAGATATTTGTCTTGCGCTTGTATTTCTAACACTTTTTGTAGCCCGACAATTTCCTGTAAGATCGATCCCTTGGTGCCCCAAACGAGGGGGAGCATACATCAAGGGGGAGTCTTGATATCGTCGATTTCTTTCTTCCTACAACTACTCGACGATCATCCTTTTTGAATTCGACAAAAAGGGGGAGAAATGGAACAAAACTCTTTAATAATTTTGTAACTTTTAATTTTATACAAAATGAGTTTATATTTTGTCATCATCAAAAAGGGAGAGATTGTTAATACAAATAATGTCTAAAAATGTTATTTATATTTTTTGACCTCTCAACGTTTTGATAATAACAAAATGTAAAAACGTTTACGATAAAATTAAACGTTTACAAATTATTAATCGTAAAATTCTATTTCTAAGATTAGTAATCACTTAAGGTATGAACAAACAAATCATTAAGCATGATTAGTGATCAAGAAAATATTTTTCTCTTATCCATTACATTTTTACAAAAGAATTTCACAAAATTAATTATACAAAATATTTTCTAATTAAAAGAAAAGTTTTATTAAAAACTTAAAATTTGAAATTCAAATTTTCCCTCCAAAACAGAAGCTTCTATACCAGATACAACCTTCCCCACAAAAAGACAAAAAAGGGAGCGGGGTCTACCTGGCGGCCCCCTTATAGGCCTGGCGGCCCCCTTATATATCTGGGACCGCCGGGACCGCCGCCAGTGACCGTTGGATTTTCCTGTCTATAAATACTGCTCCATCCCTTGCTGAAAATCAGACCTCTTTGCATGAATTTTCTCACACTTCTTTCTCTCTCTAAAAACCTTCTTTCTCTCACTAAATATCTTGATCACTAACATCTCTTGATCTTGTTTCAAGTGATCTAATCTCTTCTTCTCATCTCTTCCCTCTCATTCAAGTGCAAGAGAAGAACACTCGTATTCGCCAAGAAACAAAGTGTTGATTAGTGATCTCTCCTCTTTTCTTCTAAGTATCAAATCTCTATTGTAATTATCTTGTGTATTTGTGTGATTCGGATAGTGTGTAAATCCGATAGTGTAGATCTAGTGATTGTGTATTGATTGTGAAGTGGTAGATTGGTTCTAGCTAAGATTAGGACTCGACATTTAGCTTAGTGTCGGAAAATAACATAAGCGACGTGTAAACGGTTTTCTTCGCCTGAAGGGAGCTTGTTGACATAGTGAAATCTCGAGTAGGATACTCGGGGAGTAGAGTAGGACGAAGAGAAGAGGTGCTTCGTAGCCGAACCACTATAAAATCTTGGTGTCTTGATTTGGTTGTTTCTTTCCTTATCTCTTTACATTATATATTGTTTGTTGGATCGTGTTTTAGTTTAATAGTTATTGCATGTTCATATTGTGGATTTGATTGAACATATAACTACGATCTATACATTTTTGAAAGGCGTCCCCCCTCACCCCCCCACCCACCCCCCCACCAAAATAAAAGTGTAAACTCTTCACCCCCCCCCCCTAGTTCCACCATTGGTATCAGAGTAAGGTCGCTCAAGATTTTATAAAATATATTGTATTTTAGAAGCTCGGATCGATCTAATGGAATCCGACAATATCAGAAGGGCAAAATCTAATAAATTTTAGATGGGAGTGTAGAATAAGTATTGACGTGTTGTAGTAATATCTAGTTATAATAATAATAGGAGACGAATATGTCTAATCTAATGTAGTTGTGGGAAATGAATATGGTTAATGTAAGATCTATTGGGTATATGAGTGGGTGTGGGGGAGTCATGGTTGTTGTATGGGATGATTTTGGGTGGAATGATGTGCTAGATGCAATCTTAATTGATATTTCTAGATGAGTCTAGTGGCTTGTGGGGAGAAAGAATAACATAACATATATAAACTAATAAGAATCAGGGCTTTGTAGGTCGTGAATTAGAGAGGGGTTGTTAGTAAGGTGTTTAGATGGATTGAGGGTTTATAGGTAAGGTTGACAACACCAGACTCCGAAAGCTTAGTGC
The DNA here is from genome assembly GCA_026074375.1 of Tanacetum coccineum. NCBI lineage: Eukaryota > Viridiplantae > Streptophyta > Magnoliopsida > Asterales > Asteraceae > Tanacetum > Tanacetum coccineum. Next base: position 46,865 of record BQNB010001152.1, read on the forward strand.
ACTAACAAGGACATCACTGGGTATGTCAACTATGGGTGTCACTATGGGATGGAGACGGCCAAATGCACATAAAACTATGGAAGTTGTAATGTGTATGGTGTGTGTGGGTTAACAATAGACGTTAAGTGGAAATGTCGGAGGGATGGTAATCTAATTGAATACAGATGCCGTGCTATTAGAGGAAAATTGCGGGGAGAATTGCTCACAAGTAAAAAGAGGGGCAAGACAATGTGTCATTAGGTTATGATTGTGTGAAGAAGATTCACTAACCAGGAAGTAGATTGTTGAAAGTCAGGGGGGAAACAAATATGTTGATGCACTAAAACGAACATAATGTAGCGCATGGCTATTATAGAAATAAAAGTATGACTTAACGATTCACTTGGCGATCATGTATGATATGGAAACAATCACTCAACATTTCCATCCATTTAGTACCACCGATTAACACACCAACGGGCACAAATTAGCACTACAAATCTTGCAACTAAATCTAAATAAGTCACCATCCATACAATTGAATAAACAACAACTCCCACACACACTCGAATCACACAAACAATTCCTTTCATACCATCTATGACCACAAAATTGGTCACAAACAACATACCACGAGTGCTGCATTGATTCCAATTACCCACGATCAATGTACATAAGGAAAGAACAATTGAATAACACATGCATGTGGATGGCCACCCCCCCACACAAGCCAGCGCACGAAAACAAAACTTGGCACAAACTCATCTGCGCCCACTTAAACCCACCCCACACACGCCACATATTCCATACTACCCAATGGTGATATTCACCCTAATGAAACAAACTCCAAAAACCAAATTAGAGATGGTTATCCCTTTTGAAAAACAAACCGGATTATATCTCAAAAAGAGACTTGCGCAAAATAATGAAGCCAAAATAGTTATTTACAATTCTTTGCCAAGAAAGAGATTATTGAAAGAATTTTCATGTGAACACGGCAAAAGAAATTTAGTAAATCTTTGTTACTCACACTCAACAAGGAAATCTGCCAATTCATAATAATAAGATTGACCTTTTGAGTCAACAATATGAACAATTCATCATTTCCAAAGACGAAATCATAGATCGTGCTTTTGATAGTTTTAATACTATTATTACAAAGTCTTAAAAGCTCATAGATGAAGTAATATAGTAAGAAGTCGTATGGAAAGTTCTTAAGGCTCTACATCCTAAATAGAGAGCAAAGGACACCACGAATTGAAGAGACGAAAGACTTATAACGTATATAAACTCTTTGATGAACTTTATCGGGGAACCTCAAAGTTCACGAAATGATCATCCAAGAAAGATCCGTAGAGTCAAAGCAAAAGTTGAAAGGACATCTATAGCATTAAAGGCAAAGAAAGAATCTAGTATGAAGAATTGTTCGACTTCCGGTAGTGAAGACGAAGAGTACGTCATGGCGGTAAGAGACTTCAATAAGTTTTTTAAAAGAAGAGATAGACTCGTGAGGCAACCTCAGAACGAAAAAAAGACGTTCCAAAGAAGCCGTGATGACAAGAACGGTAAAAGTGATAGAAAATGCTTTCGATACGGCGATACCGAATCACCTTATTGGAGAATGGTTCCAAAAACCATCGAAATGCTAAGAACCAAAGAGACTTTTGTCGGGAGCTCGTTTGTAGTAACGATAAGCGGTGAAGAAGATGATTGAGACTGGACAAAGATTGAAACGAGTCTTGTAGCTCATAGCCTCAAGTGAGATATGCCTTGGAGTCGACTGGAGCCCGACGAATGGATCAAGGATATGATCTCTAAACAAATGACGGGCAAACTGAAAGCCTTTCTCCACTTACAAGCATACAATTGAGGAACGTCATTTCGGTAGTAATACTTCGCGGTAACATCATTGCAAATAGTACAATTACTAAATGACTATCTCAAAATAAGATAATGTAGAACATGTTGATAACTAGGATTTAAATTTGCTAAGTATAAGGACAAATAAGTGACAATAAGTAGAGAAGTAACTTTTTTTTGAACATGATAGTGAAATCACTTAAGACGGAAAGTCATAAAGGTAGTGATATTAGAAGAAAAGCTTATATGTATGAAATTAGGAAAATAAGATCTAAGGATCAAATTTGTCTAACTACGATTGATGAAATTCAACCTTGTGGCATAGGAGATTAGGACACGCAAATATGCGTCTCATTCAATCATTGGCCTCTAAGGAATTAGTTAGAAACCTACCTAAGCTTAAAGTTTTGGGGGAATCAATATTTTTTGTGATGCTTGCAAATTAGGAAAACACAGCTCATCAAGTCACAAATGTAAAGCTAAGAATGTAGTCTCAAACGACTAGATGTTTAGAACTTCCTCCATCTGGATCTCTTCGTTCATTCCGCCTAACGGAGTTACGGAGGAAACCCGAACTCCCCTAGTCAAAGTAGACTGGTAGGTTTTATTTTACACATACTTTTTACCATGAAAAACGGCCCTAAATGACCAAAAACATAATGAAAAATGCATATATATGTTTGTTTTTGTGTTTTATGTATATGCAATGTAACAGATATAAGAAAAGGGACAAAACATATGCAAACCAGACAAAAACGAGCATGAGAACAGAAAGAGTGTGAAAAACCGAAGCCAGAGGCGTTCCCATCTTCAACGGACCAACCCGGGCCCACTTAATGGGTCAGGTCAGCCTATTAGTCCTAAAAACTAAATATAAAAGCCCATGTTTCACTTAAGGCCGCAAAACCTTTAATTTATAAAACATGTGGCCCAAAGCCATAAACATAGCCCAACCCATTTCTAATGAGTCCAAGTCCAACTGAGTTAATTACACTGGCAAAATGGAGTCACTTGTACATCATTTTCACATTTCTTTCCCTCCTTTTCACCGAGACAAACTGCACAAGGGTAAAAGCCTTTCATTCATCCACTCCTTACACACACGACTCGTATCCTTCTAGAAGTTGACAACATCTGACATAAAAGGGGCCACGCTGGGATCCGTCACACTTATTGGTTAATTAGACGTGGCAAGTCAATCAAGATGCTTAATTGTTTACTGCTTATATAGTTTCTTTAGCTTATTAAGTCAAAAAATTTAATCAAGTTTTAGTTAGATGGTTAAGTTAGCTTTTAAGCTAACTCTCTTTTTCAAATAGTTTTTCTAGCTTATTTTTTCAGCTTTGTCAAAAAATCCTTTTACTAAAATTACTTATTTTGTTAGTCTTTAGCTTATTTAAAAAGAAAAATAAAAAAAATGTTTTTCCAAAACAGAGATGGCCACAGGTTTCGAACCTGTGACCTCTCCCTTCATACACTCAACATATTTAACACACTATTCTCAACCAAACATGCCCTTGGTTCTTTTTCAAACACATCTTGCACAACTTAAATAATATAGTCTCTTTAGTTTTTTGCTTTTACGAGCTTATCTGCTTATTTTGTGCTTATTCATTAAGCAATTTTTCAAGTTAGTATTTTTCTTAGATTCTACTAAGTCCAAACTACTTTCCATAATTTTTCTAGGATTTTTAGGATTCGTTCTCTATTTTTAATTAATTTTCTAGAGTAAAATCGTTTTTAATTCATAATAAATAAAATAAAAAGCAAAAAATATAATTCTTTTTCTGAAAATTTTATTTTGTCATTTAGGATTTATAAAAATTAGATTTGAAGTTGTAGGGTTTAAATTTGCTTTAGTTGCTTAAATGTCACGTTTTTAATTTCCATTTACGTTTTTATGTTTACGTGTTTAATTGTCGTTACTTGCTTACTTGTTTTCGTACTTGTCATTTACATTTAGTAGGATTTAGAAAACCAAATCAAAAATCTTTTAAACCATTCGAAACGCGCGATCACGATTTTAGCCGATTCTCAATTCACACATCGCCGAGTAAACGACCCGGGAGGTTTTTTTGAAATTGCTTTGGTTAAAAACGATTTTCTAGAACCCAATAGAAATACTATACTATACTATTATTGACTAATCCTTATACTATATATATTACGTATACGTGTTTGGACGAATCAATTTTTGGCGTCGTTGCCGGGGAGGTGTGTTACGATTATCGTGTTTCGTTTGAAGATTAGTTTTTGAAGACCCTTCCTCGTGAAGTTATCGTTTTTAATTGTGAATATTTTCTTTTATATTATAAAACCATAAAAATCCAAAAAAACATTACTTTTCTTCTTTTTATATTTCTTTTTCTTATGTATTGAGTTTCTAAAAATACTCTTCTTATCGTTTTTCCTTTTATTACATTAAAAATTCTTATATTCTTTTCCCTCTTATCCGTTTAATTCTTCGACATGTCTTTGTATAACCAACGTGAGTGTGTGGGGTGTGGACAACCATGTGATGGCTTTTATTGTTATCTATGTACGTGCCAGCTGTGTATGGTTAACTTATAAATGGAATTTGTTAATAATTGCACTTATGGAGATGTACAGCCAAATATCACTTGTTGCGGGTGTGAAGGCCCGTTAAACAGTGGATTTTGTTCATTTTGAGCTTCGAGAGCTGGAAATACATTTGCTTATGATCCAAATCCGAATTCTTTCGATGATTCTTAAAATCTTTCCGACTACCCTCCACAACCCTAGTACCAGACTTATTCTTTATGATTTATGTAGGAACAATGCTCTTTTGTTACGATTTGTCCCCCTCAAGTTCCGTTTGTCTATAACCGGACCCGTGTTTCAATCAAAACTATGACAATAATTTTCCACAAACTTCATCAAGTTTTCCACAACAATACCTTTGTTGTGAGAACTGCGGGGGTCCTCATGAGACTTTCCAGTGTCAACCGATGAATCAAAATTTCTATAATTCTTTCGGTTTTGACCAATTTCAACCCCCGCAGTATCCCGTCATTTATCATCCTCCTCAAGAAACGAGTATGAAAATTTTGCAAGCCAGAGAAGACCTAATGAAATATATTCTAACCTTTTTAAAGAAGGTTAATTGTATATCTTTTAGAGAAACCAAATGTTTTAAATCGCTCGTTTGGGAGAAATTTTTTTAAAATACAGCATGCACAACATGGATATACAAGAATTGCTTAACAAAACTTCTTTAAGATTTGCAAAGTATAAAACAGGAGCTGGTTGGAAAATATATTAATTCCTCCATTTGGAAACGTCCTGCCTTCTACGCTGATGATGATTATAAATAGGATGATGATGATGTGTAACGACTCACTATATGGTAAAAATTAAGAGTATTCGACTTATGCAATCACAGCCCGACTTACCAACTGCGGAGTCCCGATGAACTATCAAAGTATTGGGGACGAGCATCTTGACACTATTCTGGAAACGAAATCAGACAAGTAAATAAATATCTAGTGTCGAGGACCTTGTCCCTAATCCCACAGATAGTCTGAGGATCCTTCGACAATACGTGCGATTGCCTTCTTTGATAAAAAACACTTTGATGCCGAGTCTGATCTTAGGGGATCTTTGCTTAATCAAGACACTCCGATTGTTTATTCTCCTAAGATTGACTCTCTTCTCGAGGAGTTCGCCGGTGAACTCGCTCCTATTCCACCAGGAATTCATGAAGCTGATTTTGATCCTGTCGAAACCTATGAATCACTTACACTTCATAATTAAGAACAAGAAATTAAAAGAGGAGATAAAGAAGAATTGTAAAGAGAGAGAGTAAAGAGGGAAAATGAGAGAAAATGTTGAGATTACTTGCAAAATGAAATAATACAAATGACCAACTCTACTCTCCATCCATGGAGAGTGGTATTTTATACCTAGACTAAAAGGCTTACATGCCTTTAGTATTTCTACGGGTCGGCCTCAGTTAACTTGGGCATTCGCCCGATACACTGGCCGTTAGCTTACATTTAAGAGCCCGTTAACCTGTCTAGCCTATTACAACATATATTAATTAATGACCGAGACCTAATATAATTAATGAACGAACTTCCATTGTTCGACATAATATTTTGAGGCTAACAATCTCCCTCGAAGTGAGTTCATTGTGACACTCCTTCGTGAGATCAATGAGATTGCTTTTTGTCGTTAAGCTCTTGTGTACTTTGTCCTGTCTAACTTGGTGGCTTGTTCCTTCATGCTTTGGGGGTGATCCTTTGAACTTAAAGCCTTTGTCATTGTCTTTTGACTTTTTCTTTTCGCCCGAGATCTTAAACCTTTACCTTCCGTCTTGTCGCCCTTTTTGCCACTTTGCGATCTTGGTGTCTTGACCAAACATGCTCATGACTTTGCATCATCTTGAAAGCATGCTAACAATCTCCCTTGATATACTTGATATCTTGAAGGAAGATCTTAAAAATCAGAGTTTACGGAAGTCTTTGTCTTTAATTCTTGAGCTTTCTTGATTCTTGAATCTTGATGCTTATAGTATGTATTTGTAGTTTGAGCATGAGCATGTAGTAATGAATCCGACTTCAGCTGAATACAGGCATGCTCCATCACCATCTTTATGTGAATCCTGAAAATAAAACCATGAGCAATAAAGCGTTGTAGAACAATATGCTTTGTCATTCGTCCGGATTTGTTAGATTAACCATTCAGTTCTATAGGACCGTTTACAGTATATATAATGTACCGTAGATCAGGTAAATTCAAAGAATCACATTGACAGGTTTCCTCCAGCTCCAAAAGCTAGGATCTTCGAACACATATGTGAATAACAAATATACCATGCTTTCAGTTCTCATTACCGAAACGTCTCAAAGCCATAAAAGACAACCACGGTAAGAGTGAATCAAAGTTTATTATCTTTTATATTAAGAAGCCGCAATTCTATTTCCTGGAACAAGTTTGATTCACATGATCGCAGCCATCGTTTCTTTCCAGTTGACATAAGTTTAGATTCATATAGAATCCGCAAAGTCCACCTACCAATAGCTTGTTTGATGCTGGCTCAAGCAGATATTACATCTTCATTTGTGATACATAATATCAACTAAATCACGTCGGATTTCAAGCATAATCACAAGGATATAAATGCGTAGGATTCTTGTTAACAGCTTGTGAACTAATTGGTGTTCAAAAGTTGTTAGTAATGGAATGTGTCCTAATGAGATTTATTTATGGATCTCTTGGCTCTAGACTCGATTAGTGCGTTTTAGTTTTAGTAATCGGAGGCTGGAGCAGACTGTTACCTATTCAATATCAACTAACTCGGAGTGAGAAATCCCAATAGAAGTCGTGTGTATTTCTGTGACAAATGAGACAAGTTTCTGTTGAGAGAAACCCAAATGGCTAGGAAGGGTTGTGCATTGCATCACTGGGTCCATGATGTCATCTTTAATTGTCACAATCACATTAGATTCTGACAAGCATATGTATTAGACCGGTTCTGCCTAGAGATTGTGTGGAGGGCTTTTCTTTAGACCCTTTATCCATACATTTCTTTTTAATTCTTCAACCCCTTCAATGCTTACCAAGACGTCATTACTAACACCTTGTTGTGATTGTTCCAGTGTTAGCTTAATCTTAGTCGGCATTCTTCCCTTATACACATTCATCTCCAATCATACCTAAGGACTGCTATTTCTAACTATGGAGTGTCCTTTGGGTAGAAGCCTCCGTTCTGGTTGATCAAAGGACAAATACCTAACCTTACCAACCTTAATGACTTCATAATCATCGTGAAATAAAAGTTGTATGGTATGAGATCGTAAGTATGTGTGATCGTAATAAAAGATGGGGAGTGCCATAAAACCTTTTTCGAAGAGTATCAAAGCACTTTGATTCGATAAATCACTATTTTTTCAAGATCACATTTTAAATACATATCTCCCCCTTATTTAAATACTAATTTCACTTAGTTTTTGAATACTGTGATTAAAATTGTCTTGAAATACCATGGGAAAACTTATTATCATGAATTACATGGAATATAAACTTGCTCCCCCTCGATTTTACATATGTTTAACACCAAAAACAATGATACCAAGTTGTAAAAGGAATATAAAATTGAGGGTTAGCATTGTTGAGCACACAATTTTGAAAGATTATGAATTGTCATTGAAGAATTCTTGAAAATAAAATGACCCCAAATGACCAAAAACATAATGAAAAATGCATATATATGTTTGTTTTTGTGTTTGTGTATGTGCAGGTAACGGATATAAGAAAAAGGACAAAACATATGCAAACTAGACAAAAACGAGCACGAGAACAGAAAGAGTGTGAAAAACCAAAGCCGGAGGCGTTCCCATCTTCAACGGACCAACCCGGGCCCACTTAATGGGCCGGGTCAGCCTACTAGTCCTAAAAACTAAATATAAAAGCCCATGTTTCACTTAAGGCCCAAAACCTTTATTTATAAAACATGTGGCCTAAAACCATAAACAAAGCCTAACCCATTTTCTATGAGTCCAAGTCAAATGAGTTAATACACGGGTCAAATGGAGTCACTGTACATCTTTTTCACATTTCCTTTCCCTCCTTTTCACCGAAGACAACGCACAGTGTAAAAGCCTTTCATCCCACTCCTTACACACACGCTCGTATCCTTCTAGAAGCTGACACATCTGACATAAAGGGGCCACGCTGGCGATCCCGTGCACACTCATTGGTTGAATTAACGTGGTAGTCAATCAAGGGCTTAGATCAATTGGTTTTGAGGTGGTTTGGATTTAAGGGTGAGGATTGAAGATTGAGGAGCATCTCATGGTTCTGGAACTTTCTCACATCAGCTATAAATAGCATGGCAAATCACACAGCTAAAGGCATCTAGGAGTAGGATTAGAGTAGCGTAGATTACTTATTCACTACTTTATTTTATGTTTTCCATTGTAATTTTTAGCTTTAAAAAGTATTGTAACTCATTTGGTTTATAATATCAAGTTTCAATTCAAATATCTTGTTAATATCAATTTATGTTCAAATAGCTTCCAAATAATTAAAAAGCTGTCAATAAGCTCATATCAGATCTCAAAATCTTATATAAAGTTCAAATAAGCTTGTATAAGCTGATGAACCTTTAGTTTGGTAAATTATACCTTGACTTGTATTGAAATGGAATTCAAGCTTTTGGAAGAGAAGCTAGCCTTGGAAGAGCTTATGGTTTTTTAGATTGCTTATTCAATAACCTGGGTAGGTTAGAGCTTAATAGGGTTTTATTACCCCTGTTTTAAGCAAGGGGTTGAGGTACACTTCATTTTCTCTTCTTTATTAGCTTAAATCTGCTCTGCTTTTTATTAGCTTAATTTTGCTTAATTCCTGTTAGTCAATGCTAATTTGTTCTTTACTTCCCTTATGCTATATCTGTTTCTGCTTATCTTACCTTAAATCAGCTTTTCTTAGATTAAAACTGCAAATCCATTACTTAAAGGGGTGTTTTTGGATCAACAATAAAAATACGTACATAGTAGTACCTAGGATCTCCTTTGTCACTTAAATTAATTTTCAAAAGATCTACTTTGAGTCTTGAATTAGTTTAATCAATACTTTAAAGTCTAAAATCCTGAATTTTATGTTCAATAGATCTATGGTTTGAATCTGTGTATTTAGCTTGTCATAGCAACTTGTTTGGTTAGATCTTGTTTAGCAGCAATTATATGTTGTTTTCATGTTTGTTTGAGTCTAATAATGCAATAGAATGAGTTGAGTTTTAGTGAGCAATTGTACTTTTTGTTTGTGTCCTAATCTGTCAAAACCTTAAATCTATTTTCAAAAGAATTTTTCCTAATTTTCAAAAGCAAACTTTGGTTAGATTAAAGTTGTTTTAAGGTCTAATTTTGAAATTTTAAGCTCTTAGATCATCTAGTTTTTATCTATTTTCAGCTTTGAGTCTTTGCAGTAGCATTTACTAGCTTAAAATTTACGGCTGAACTTTGCAATTTTTCAAGTTACAAAAATCTAAAAGAATCAGCAAGTGCTGTTTCTCCTGTCACTTTTTCAAGTCATTTTTCTAGCTAATTTGTAGTTCAAGTTACCTAAAAGTTGTTTTTATGTGTTCATTGGAAGCCAATCTTTATCTGTTTTCAGGTTTTTAGTTTTTTCTAAATGCTTATCAGTTTTAATTCTTAGCTTAAAAGTAGTGATTAAGTCCTTTATGCTGTTTTTAAAGTCTATCTTTTTCTTTGCCTTTTAGTCCCTTTTAGCTTTTAGTCTTTGCTTATTGTTGATCCTTAGTGCTTATTAGGTGTTAGTTAAGATCTATTTTTAGTTAATCTGTCTTTTAGGTTAGCTTATTATAGCTTTTTAAGTCTAAGCAGTTAGGTCATATATCAAGTTTTAAAAAGCCTAATCTGACACTTTTTAGTATGCTTATTTATAGCTTATTTAGGGTACTTGTTTTCACTCATTAGTTGTTATCAGGTTTAGGGCTTAAGCTGTTTACTGCTTATATAGTTTCTTTAGCTTATTAAGTCAAAAAATTTAATCAAGTTTTAGTTAGATGGTTAAGTTAGCTTTTAAGCTAACTCTCTTTTTCAAATAGTTTTTCTAGCTTATTTTTTCAGCGTTGTCAAAAAATCCTTTTACTAAAATTGCTTATTTTGTTAGTCTTTAGCTTATTTAAAAAGAAAAATAAAAAAAATGTTTTTCCAAAAAAAAGATGGCCACATGTTTCGAACCTGTGACCTCTCCCTTCATACACTCAACATATTTAACACACAACTCTCAACCAAACGTGCCCTTGGGTCCTTTTCAAACACATCTTGCCCAACTTAAGTAATATAGTCTCTTTAGTTTTTTGCTTTTACGAGCTTATCTGCTTATTTTGTGCTTATTCATTAAGCAATTTTTCAAGTTAGTATTTTTCTTAGATTCTACTAAGTCCAAACTACTTTCCATAATTTTTCTAGGATTATTAGGATACATTCTCTATTTAATTAATTTTACTAGAGTAAAACCGTTTGTTAATTCATAAAAAATAAAATAAAAAGCAAGAAATATAATTCTTTTTCTGTAAAAATTTTTATTTTCATTCAGTGATTTATAAAAAATAGATTGAAAGTTGTAGGGTTTAAAATTTGCTTTAATTGCATTAAATGTCGCGTTTTAATTTCCATTACGTTTTATGTTTTACGTGTTTAATTGTCGTTACTTGCTGAATTGTTTACGTACTTGTCATTTACATTAGTAAAAGGATTTAGAAAACCAAATCAAAAATCTTTTAAACCATTCGAAACGCGCGATCACGAACTTAGCCGATTCTCAATTCACACTTCGCCGAGGAAACGACCCGGGAGGTTTTTTTGAAATTGCTTTGGTTAAAAGCGATTTTCTAGAACCCAACGGAAATACTATACTATATTATTATTGACTAATCCTTATACTATATTTTAAAATATTTATTTTTTACGTATACAATGGTTTGGATTAATCAATTTTTGGCGCGCTTGCGGGGAGGTGGTTACGATTATCGAGTTTATGTTGAAGATTAGTTTTTTGAGGACCCTTCTCGTGAATTTATCGTTTTATGAAATTGTGAATATTTTCTTTTTATTATAAACCCGAAAAATTCTAAAAAATATTTTTACTTTCTTATTTTATTATTTCTTTTTCTTATGTATTAATTTTTTCTAAAAATATCTTCTTTATCCTCTTATTACATTTAAATTCTCTTATCTTCTTTACCCTCTTATCCGTTTAATTCTTCGACATGTCTTCGTATAACCAACGTGAGTGTGTGGGGTGTGGACAACCATGTGATGGCTTTTATTGTTATCTATGTACGTGCCAGCTATGTGGTGTTAATCTTATAAATGGAATTTGTTAAAATTGCACTTATGGAGATGGAAAGCCAGTCACTTATTGCGGGTGTGAAGGCCCGTTAAACGGTGGATTTTTGTTCATTTTGCGCTTCGAAGAGCTGGAAATTTCAATTCGCATTATTGATCCAAATTCCGAATTCTTTCGAACGATTTCTCAAAATCTTTTCCGACTACCCTCCACAACCCTAGTACTTACCAGACGTATTCTTATGATTATGTGGAAACGATGCTCATATTTGGTAACGATTGTCGCACCTCAAGTTCCATATTATCTACAATCCCGGAACCCGTGGTTTTTCAATCAAACTATGATAATAATTTTCACAAACTTCAATCAAGTTTCCACACAAATACCTTTGTTGCGAGAACTGCGGGGGGGGGGGGGTGTCCCTCATGAGACTTTCTAAGAGTCAACCGATAATCAAATTACATTAATTCTTCGGTTTTGAACCAATTTACCAACCCCCGCAGTATCCCGTCATTTATCATCCTCCCCTCAAGAAACGAATAATGAAATTTTGCAAGCCAGAGAAGACCAAAGAAATATCAATTCGAACCTTTTTTAAATAAGTTTAAATTGTATATCTTATTAGAGAAACGCCAAAGATAATATCGCTAGCATTGGGAGAAATTTTTTTGAATTCTCATGACTCAACCAGAGGATATACAAGAATTGCTTAACAAACTTCTTCAAGATTTGCAAAGTATAAACGAGGAGCTGGCTGAATATATTAATTCTCCGAGTTGGAATCGTCCTGCCTTCTATGATGATGATGATGATGATGATGATGATGAGTATACTATTTAATATAGGGAATATTTAGAGATTCGTCTTATTGCAATAACACGAACTTACCAACCGAGATCCCCGATAACTCTCTAAGTATGGGGGAACGAGCATCTTGACACTATCCGGAATGAATCATACGAGTAATAAAGTCTAGTGTGAGGACCCTGTCCCAACCCAAGTGAGTCTGAGGTATCTGTGCAGACAAAACGATGTTCTGTGCCTTCTTGTGATAAAAAACACTTTGATGCCGAGTCTGATCTTAGGGAATCTTTGCTTAATCGTGACACTCCGATTGTTTATTCTCCAAATATTGACTCTCTTCTCGAGGAGTTCGCCGGTGAACTCGCTCCTATTCTATCGGGAATTCATGAAGCAGATTTTGATCCAGAAGAAGATATTCGTCTCGATAACCAATTGTTTTATGATGATACTTCGAGTGATGGAGATTCTTTTGAGGATATTGATTATGTTGAGGCATCACCTCCCGATTCTAAGCTAGTCAGCTTAGAGAGTGAAGGATTTTATACACTGAATATGGAGAATTGATACTTATATTATTCTAAACCATCAAGGATGTTATTCTTCGTGGAGAAATTATACGGAAAACACTCTCCTTATTCTAAGATCGAGATCTATTGAATGACAATCTCACTCCACTGATTTTAGTTCTAAGTCTCACTCCTTCATTTCCTATCCCCGTTAAGGATAATGATTTTTTCATGAAACACCAAGACATTTCTCTCTTTACCAAGAAGCTTGAGACTTTTAGATTTGATATTGAATAGAAGAAAGTGGCAATTTTGTTAACACTGTTCATGTGCTGATATTTTCTCTTCCCAAAAAACACCACCTACCCAGATTCGTTCATCTTTGATCTTTCGATCAATCCTTTTCCTCCTGTCGATAGGAGTGACTTTTATCATGAGGAGTTCGCCGATGAACTCGCTCACATCATATCTCCTCCGGATCTTGAATGTTTCTATTTTAAGATAGAGCCCGATCTGGGAGATTTGATTGACCCCGGGATTCGTGAGAACGTTTCTTCTACGACAAATGTGAATTTACCATTCGAGGATGTCCAATCTCCTCTCTTGGCATTTGTTGTATGGATCTTTCTTGCTTTTCTTACGTATCCCGTTACTCTACCATATCTTCTCTCCTGTGGGAATGAAGATACCATTTTTAACCCCGGCATCCCCATTTATCATTCTTTTATGCCGGGTATATCTCATCAGGATGGAACTTTCATGTGCTTTAATGTTTATCCAAACATTAATGAAAGCCCGATTGAGATTTTCTTTTCCATTTACTCTCCCTAAGGACGAATGAATTCAGGGATCGAGTCAAGCTCGTGACTCGGTTAACAAAAACAAGCGTTTCTATCTTCTTTTCTATTTTCTAACAATTAATGTGAGAGGGCCCGCCTCTTTCCTTTCTCGTGGTTTGTGTTTTGTGATTTTATGTCCAGGATACCCGGATTTTGAAGGCTCTCGTGCTCATGGTTTTGTCCACTCATTCGAGCTTCATATCCTCAGCTTCATTTAGGGGATCCAATATCCAAATCTTATCGACTAACGTTTATCTTTAGCATAATTAATAAACGGCTTTAGATTTGCGTAGAGAACCCTTAATACTTGAATTATGCCTTGAAATTAGTATGGGGGTATCAATTTCACATTGAGGACAATGTGTAGTTTTAGTATGGGGGGAATCTAGCGATTTGATTATACCTGCAGCCGTTGTTCTCACGTAACCCGTTTTTCCACCAAAAATATGTGATTTATGTGAAAAATAGCAAAATTTTTAATTTTTTTGTGCAAAAAAAAGAAGAGAAGTGAAAAATGTTGGAATAAAGTGATGAAATAAGCATTGTGACACAAATAAAGGTGAGAACGAGAAATAAATTTTGATCCGACCGGTTTTATACCTTAGCTTTTTCCTTAACATATTTAAATCGAGTTTGTTGCTAGTCTTATGTAGGCTTATCCATTATGCCGAGCTCGATTTATTAGAATAAAGATTGTTGCCAGTCTATGTGACTTGTTAAAGTGCCGATCTTAATTCGCTAGGCTAAGCATTCGCGAGTCTCTTTCTTAGAGATTTTAAATTGCGAAGAACGAGAAATGATAGAGTCGAGTATAAGTCATGATGTTAAACGTAGAATAGTTGGTTTTCTTTCAAGCTCATGAGTATTAATTGTGGCTTTTTCTCCCATTAGCTTGTCTCACTTATATGATAAATAAGGTTGTCCGGTTCAATTTAATTTTTAGTAACTTCCCTTTGATTTGGATGTTAATGATTCGAATTTTGGCTTATTATATGCACTTCATGTTTATTGCTTTACTTATATCTTAAAGAGCCTTAGGGTATATGGTATGAGTAAAGTTAACCATTTTATTACTTTTTGCCTTAAAGAGCCTTAGGGTATATGGAAAAAGTAATACTAATCATGAAATTATTTGTACCTTAAAGAGCCTTAGGGTATATGGTACTTATAAAATTAATGATTATGTTGCTTAATTATTTTCACCTTAAAGAGCCTAAGGGTATATGGTGTAAATAATATTACTTGATTTATGTCTTAAAGAGCCTTAGGGTATATGACATGAATTAAGGCAAAAGCAACAAAAGCCAAAATTTCGGTCACTTCATCGGTTTTTAAGGATAAGGGTGGAAGCTAAACTTTATTTTTAACCGTCCCACTTTATTTTTGGAATTAATAAGTATCGAAATAAAAGTCTTAAAGAGCCTTCGGGTATATGACTTAAATAAAATATTGAGATACAAAATTAGGAAATAAGGGAGAAAAAGTAAGTACACAATTAGTATTTATGAGTAGTGTTAGTATCATGACTTGTATTTGACAATGATCTTGTTTTTAAGCTTAGTATGGAAAAAGTGAAAGTTGGGGACGATGAATTTATTTTGCTTGTTCCATGATCCTAAGTATTTAAAAAAAAGAAAAAAAATGATGAAAAAGTATAAAAATAGAAAAAGATATTGAAAATGGAAAAACGGGGCATTTCTTGACTTTTGATTCCTTAATCCCTTTAGATGAGCACTTTGCTACTTTTTAAGGTGATTAGTTTGAGGGGATTGGAGTCCTTAGTTTAAGCGCGTATTTATTACATTGCGTGAGGACACGGCAATACTTTAGTATGAGAGAATTTGGTATTCGCTATTTTATACATATCTTTTACCTTGAAAAACGAACCCAAAATACCAAAAACATAATAAAAATAGCAAATATATGCTTGTTTTTGTGTTTGTGTATGTGCAGGTACGGATATTAAAGAAATGAACAAAAACAAAAGACAAAGCAGACAAAACCAAGCACGGGAATGAAAAGAGCGCAAGAATACGAGTCCAACGGTGCCCTCGGATTTTAGTGGGCCAGCCCGTATCCCATTTAATGGGTCGGACCAGCCCAAACTAGCATAAGCCCATTTAAAAGCCCAACATGGATTTAATTAAAACTGAATGTTAAATGGGTGTGACATCATTCTGCATTTAGTCTTGCTTGAATGTAGTCAAATTCAGTTGCAAGTGCTTCTTTTGCAGCTTCTTCCTCTTGCTCTACCAATCTTCTAGCCAGAAGCGCATCAAGATGAATTTGTCTTTGTGCTTCAGCATCCATTGTAGCTTGCAATCTTTGAGCTGCCTCTAAATCTGCTAGCTCTTGAAGCTCTTTTGATTTCTTTGATGCTTGAAATTTGGCTTGAAGGTCTTCTTCAGTCATTGGACTTTTTCCTTCTCTCCTTTGGACTCTTTCTGTCTCACCAGTATTAAGTTCAGCTGAAGGTGTACTACCAGTACAATTTTTTAAACCTTTTTTTTTAAGATGAAGGTGACTACTAGTATTAACTGTCTTCAGCAGGTATCTTCAAAACTAAGACCTTGGTAGAGTTGCTGTAGATTTGGTTTTCCTGCTGTAAATCTGGCTACCAGGAGGGCTTGTGATCCTAAATCCTTCAGAACTACATTATTAAGAATTGTGCAGCCTCTAAGTAAAGGACTTAATTGATCTGCTGAGCCTCCCCTAATCTTGCTCTTGTCAGAGTAGCAAATTTATTTCCTTGATCTGTTTGAGAAGGAATATCTTGATTCTGACCCTCTGCATCCTCTTCATCCTTAGTATCCTCTCTTTTTCTCTTCTGCCTCAACTTATTTCTCTTCTGCCTCAACTTATTTTCTAGCTTTGTGACCTTCTTTATCAGCTGTAGGACTGCTGTTCCAAGAGTCTGCTTAGTGTCACTCAGTTCCTTTTCTAAGGATTCTACTCTATTGATTTCTAGCCTAGGTACAAGATCTAGCAGGTTTCTAAGTTGCTCACTTTCTTCACTAGTTCTAGATGTTTGAATCTCAGGTTCATGTGAAGGTGGTGGAGACATATGATAAAGAGGTTCAAATGATGGACCTTCTGTTTCATAATATGGAGGTGATGGAATTTGAGGAGATGGTGGATGAGTTGGTTGGGTGTCAGGAATAGTAGTGATTGGTGGAGTAGGTTGTACAGGTTGGATAGGAGGTGGTGAAGATGTTAGTTGTACACTTGATAGTGGAGGGGGTGGTGTTGTAGATTGTACAGGTTGAATAGGAGGTGGTGAAGATGTTAGTTTTAACACTTTTGGGAAAAACAATTGGTGGAGGGGTGGTTGTAGATTGTACAGGTTGATTAGTGTTGAGTGGATTGTATGGGTTTTGTTGATTAGTGAGGTGGTTGTGTTGATGGAGGAGTTGATGTATAGCTGGAGTAGGGATTTGTACATTAGATGTGTATGAGTTGGTACAGCTGATAGATGGTGTTGGAGCATCACTTGGTTGAGGTTGACCTAGCATCAATGTTACAAGCAGCAAAAGGTCTATGTATCCCTTAAACTCTTTTCAATTTCCAAAAATCGTTTTGGTAATAATACAGACACAAAAAGTTTTGGTTTTCAGTCTGTATATTCAAACTTAAAAAAAATAACATTTAGAAGAAAACGAGGGTACATTAAAAACATTGATTTTGCTTTTATAAATTTGAGATCATTCCATCAAAGATAGTATGAAAATTAAAGTCTCTTCCAGTGGAAAGAACAGATCAAAGCAGTGGCCATGTGCTAACGCCAACCTGATCCCATCCATCACACATTTGGAGCTTATACAATGAAGAATGTGATGGATTAAAAATCTCCATTGGGGGAAAACTGACATTCCAAAAGTAAAGTTCAGTCATTTTATTTTTTTTGTTTTTTTTTTTTTACATACCCAATATTTGTAATCCTGCAAAAATCTCATCATTGTTGCAACATGTTAATCCTGAAGCATATGCTAATTGGAGTTGCCTCCTACCAATCTCAGTGAATTGTATATTCCATAGAATATCTATAGTTTGCATAAGTTGTTTAGTCACATCTGCAAGTGTTCTGGCAGTTGCAGTCTGGCCAAAACTGCTTGATAAGGGAATCGTAGATTAGGTGATTTGATGAGAGCACACCTCAATTTTGAGCGTCTGAGTGAAATCACTATCTCTGTGTAACCAGCACTCTCAGCATGGGATTTAATAAGAAACCCACTTGATTTATGCTTATCACAAGTACTTGAGTGCGCAAATTGAAAGATTTTGGTGAAAAATATATAAATCTTTAAAAAATTAGTACTTGGTGATGGGACGTTTAGAAAAGATTAGGTCTGGTAGTGAGAGTAATTTTTATACTTATTGCCTTTTGAAGAGATCTTTACAGAAAAAGATAATAAGGGGGTAATAGTGATAAGGATGAAAGAGAAATTACTTTATCCTTACATAGTACTCCTAATCACGATTAGGCGGCTAAAAGATCTCAAACGGTTATATTTAATAAAAATAAATTGATTTTATTACAATCAGAAATTAAGTTGAAAGCGCCAACATTAAAAATTGCACTACCAGACTTAAATTAGTCACAATATTAAATAATGACTCACTACAGACTATAACTATTTTACAACCCGTTTTAATATATTTACAGCAAGTTGACCACAACATCATTAACTTACAACCAATCCTGCATCTAATTAGCAAGTGACAGCTGGCAGTGTACCATTTTTCATGTCCAAAGTTGCCTGCCAACATCCTTTCCAACCCAAGTTAGTTACCTCAAAGTTAGTCTATACAAGAAAGGCAATTCTAATCTAACTTATAATTACATGAATTATCCAAGATAAGTTTTTTTTTTTTTTTTTTAAAAACCAACTTAAAACTAAGCTACCAATAAATTAAAATGTAAAATTCTTAATTAAGTGGTTACCAGATTTAACTTTTACACTAGCAGACTTAATACTAAGCTACCAGTATTAAATCGCTATATTACCCGAATTAATCCTAAATTATACTACCAGAATTAATTCTAACTTATACTACCAGGATTAATTCTAACTTATACTACCAGGATTAATTCTAACTTATACTACCAGGATTAATTCTAAACTACCAAAGTTAAGTCTAGATTATACTATTTTACATAAAATTTACACTTTTTCCTCCCCTTAAATGTAGCTTATGGGTTTACCATCCCAATGTTAACCAGCAAAAAATTAAACCTTGGACCATCAAATTCTTTTGGTTAAACAGATCTGCTACATTTAAGTCCGTGTTGAATTTCGGCACTTGTATCAGCTCGTCCATAGCACTCCAAATGAAGTGAAGCCGAATCCCATGTGCTTCGTCTTTGAGTGATAGACAGGATTCTTGATTATGCAAATGTGCTTTGATATCCAATAGGCGGAATGGTGTTCAAGAAGTTTGAAACCAATTATCCAATATTTGATTTGCAGCCATAGCACTTGACCACAGCAGCTTGCAGCAGCTACATACTCAGCTTCAGTTGTTGAAGTAGCCACTATTGTCTGCTTTTTGCACTGCCATGAGATTAACCTCCTTCCAAGAAATTGGCAGCCACCAGTTGTTGACTTCCTATCAAGGTTAGCAGCAGCATAATCACTGTCCGAATAAGCAACTAAGTCTAGAGGAGATTCTCTTGATACCATAAGCTAGCTTGGTTTTTCCCCCCCCTTGATGTACTGAAAATCCCTTGACTGCATAGAGATGGGACACCTTTGGGGTTACTTGAAATCGCGAACAAGCACAAACTGCATACATTATATCAGGCCTTGAGGCTGTCAGATACATAAGACATCCTATCATGGATCTATATAGATGTAAATCCACATCAGGACCTCCTTCATCTTGAGCCAAAGGGGCCTTTGTTTCCATAGGAGTAACTGCAGACTCACACTAACAAAGTCAAATTTTCTTTCAGGATCTCAGCAACATACTTTGTCTTGAGATATAAAGATCCTTCTTGGTTTGCTTGACTTTAAACTGAGGAAAAATGTAAGCTCTCCTCATAGCAACTCATTTGAAAACCACCCATTCATTAAGCTTCAAAATCATCACTTCAAGACTTCTTTGTAGATCCAAAAATGTATCATCTACATAAATTTAACTAGAATGAATATCCTTTTTGTCCTTCTTATGAAAGTCTTGTCTATGGTTCCCCTTCGATAGCCAAGCTTCTCTAAAGTAGATAAGTAGCATACCAACCTCGAGAGCTTGATGTAGCCCATACAAGGCCTTGTAACACCCTTATACACTTTTGGGGTGATCGAGATCAACAAAACCAGAGGTATGAGATACATACACCTCCTCTTCAAAATGGCCAAACAAGAATGCACGTACTTCACATCCATCTGATAGACTATAAACCCCATATATGAGGCAAAGGCTAAAAATAACCTTATGGCTTCCAATCTAGCCACAGGTGCAAAAACCTCATCATAGTCTATCCCTTCTTCTTGCCTATGACCTTGAGCTACTAGCCTTGCTTTGTTCCTGACAACTACTCCCCTCTCATCCTTCTTGTTCCTGTATACCCATTTTAGTTCCTATCACCTTAGCACTATTGGGTAAAATCAACCACAAGACCCATATTTGTTGAAGCTTGAACTCTACAGTTTCTTCCTGCATAGCTTCCACCCAGCTTTCATCTTCAAGGGCTTCTAAGACTTTCCTTGGTTCAGATTGAGATAAAAAGCAAGCAAAAAGACAATGTTGTTGATCTTTATGATTGCTTCTTTGCTGTGCTTGTATGTAGCTCACTAGAGCATGAAGCTTCTGATCTCTTAAGAGAGCTTCTAGTTCCTGAACAGGTGTATTAGGATCTCAGGATTTGACTTTGAGGATGAGCATTATTCACAATCCCTCAGAGTAGTGGTTTAGTACTGACATCTACCATCATCAGTAGATGTTGAAATCATAATATTCCCATCAATCATACATAAGAAGCCCTATTCAAAGATACCTCACTTGATTATCAAAAATCCTTATTTCAGGCATCTATCATCATCTGCATCAAGAAGACCTCTCTTCATGATCACCCCCACCCCCCCCCCCCCCCCCCCCCCCACCCCCCCCCCACCCCCCCCCTCCACCCCCCCCCCACCCACCCCCCTCCCACCCCCCACCCTCCCCCCCCCCCCCCCCCCCGCACTAGGAGAGATATCTTCTATATTACGCAGAGAGTAACTTCCTCAAAACCAGTATTAAGATTATCACTACCATAATAGACAATATTAGTACTGTAGGTGCTGTTGCCAGGTACAGTCCTAAGATCTTCAAAGCAGAGCATCCAGCTCTTTTCTAAAGGTCATAAGTCATCAGCAGACTTGGATAATGCTGTAGAAGATGGCTGCTAGGGGAGTGGGTCTTCTTTAAACAAACTTTCAGAAACCGCTGCTTTCAGAGTTGCCTCCACGTCAGAGATGTAAAGACACCACCATCAGGTCTGCAGCCTCCTCATCTGCACATCAATATCAAATAACCTCTGTTGAACCTGCAGGGATTAGCTTGAGTTTGCAAAGAGACATATATAGTATCATAGAGTCTGTAAGAAAGTCTAAGTCAAACATCCCACCTATGCCTAATCCCTTACATTGGTTTTCCTCAGAAAGATGACATGAAGGTTACTTCAACTCTTTGTTACTAAATTATAAACCCTAAAGGCTTTAATGTTCACAGAGTAACCAACAAAGAAAACCCTCATCAATTTTCCATCAAACTTTCCAATGGCTAAGAGTATTGAGAATTGGTACACAGGCACCCAAATGGTCTTATGTAAGCGAAGGATTGGTTTGTTGGCAAACAAAACTCATAAGGAGTTTTTGTTACTAGGCTTGGTCACCCTTACCCTGTTGAAGGTATAGCAAGCCGTAATTGACTGCATCTGCCTCAAAAAGTGGTAGTGTAAGTAGAGAGTCAGCTAGCATAGTCCTAGCACCACTATAAGGTCCATTCATTCTCTCACAACCCCTTTTGGCTGAGGATATCTTGCATTACTAAACTCCTTTTTTATACCCTATTTCCCCACAAACTCAATCATAACCCCTGTATTTTAAAACTCTGACCCCAAATCTGATCTAATGATTTTTAGCTTTTGATTAAGTTGGTTTTCTATTTGTCTATATAAAAGTCTTAGGAATGTCACAAGTCTCCTCCTTTGCTAGAAAGAAAACCCAACAAAACCTTGTACTCAGCATCATCACTAGTACAGTAACTTGCATGGAGTTGATACTCCTCCACAGATGGTATGGGGGGGGGTGGGGGTTCCAATAAGTCCATATGCAAGTGTGTACTATGGGTGGTTTCACATATTTGTCAATCATGGCCGTATACAAGGCCTTGTGTTGCTTTCACCTTCTTGCAAGCACACAAGTGGTGGTCATTTATATAAACCTCTTGGAAGGTAACCCTCTAACTAGATTTCCGCTCACAAGTTTATTTAAGTTTTTGAAATTAAGTGACCTAACCTCCTGTGCCCAAATTAGCTTTCATCAGATGAGGCATTTGCTAATAAACAGAGTGTATCCTTTTAAAGAATCAACATTTTTTCATATCAAAAGTACTACTTGCTGTGTTGCCTATGGAACATTAAGAAGGACCTGATTTTCATCAGGCACTTGAAGCAGAGGACACCACAAAACACTCTTTTTTCAGTAAAAAGACATTTACTTTTTAATCACATATCTGAGATATGAGAACAATTAAAAAGCCAAGTTCTTTCACAAAAGCCACATCATCAAAAACTAAATTTCCTAATCTAATTGTACCTTTTCCACTGATACTACCTTTACTTCCTCCAAAAGTAACAGATCCCACTTTGGACAGTTCTTGATAATCTTCAAGATGGGCCCTGTTACCAGTCATGTGCCCAGAACATCCACTATCAAAAATACCTCTATGCTCCATATGCTTCAGTGGATGATCCTGCACAATCAAAAAGAGATTAGTTTCTCTTTGGGACCCATGCCTTCACAGGCTTGGGTCTGCCTTGTGGACCTTGAGAAACATGAACATTTGAATCAGGGGTTGGTCCACTATTGGTATTGGAGTGTGGTGTTGTTTTTCTCCAAACACAACCTGCTGAGGTCTTAACAGCAGTGCCCACTTTGCCCTTAACAGCATATATATTTGACTTGTATGCTGTATGCCTTGAAAAGGGTCTATTTACAGGTGATCTTTGTTTTGAAAAACATTTCTTTGGACTGTTTAGATTCACCTGAGAAGGTTTAGGGCTTGTGTTGTTTGATACTGGTCTATTTACTCTAACAGAACTAACATGTTGCTTGCCAGTATTAAATCTAGAAGCACCAGACTTAAATTGAGTGCCAGCAGAACTAACAGAACTAACAGAACTAACATTTCCATGACCAGTATTAACATTTACCCTACCAGTTTTAATAGTGTTGCTAGCAGTACTAAGGTTGGGTCTAATGTTGTTTAGTTGTACAGGTCTGGGAGTGAATTGATTTGCTTTATTCACCCTGTTAGAGTTAGTCCAGGCTGGTGTAGCTTGCCTAACATTAGCATGAACCACCCTTGTGCTCTTAAAAGCAGCTTCCCTTGCCATCTTTTTCTCATAATAGTCACAATCCTTAATCAAGTGACTAAGACTTCCACACACAAAACATGGTTTTCTTTCAAAAGAATATCCTGCACCTAATTCCCTTTCCATTCTTTGATTCCAATTCTGTCTATTATATGAAGGAATAGGTGAGGGAGTCACTGGTGTCCTAATTGGTTGCCTAGGAGTTTTTACATGCTGTGCACAACTAGGGTCAACTGTTTGTTGGGGTGTAGGCACTTGTGATTGAGTCTTTTGGGTGGAAATGGAAACCTGCTCACTAGAGGGTATAGGGATAGGGTCATCATTGACTGAATGGTCAGATACAGTTCCTTGTTCCCCATCACTGTCATTGGATTGACAAGTTGAGTAAACAGTGGAATTTGCATTAGTCACAGTTCCAAGCTCCCCATCACTGTCATTGGATGGACAGATGGAGAAAACAATGGAACTAGAGAATCTTCTATGTCATCTTGTTCCCTAGGGGTAATAATCACCACTAATGGGTAATGAGGGACTCCTTTGTATTCTATCCTGTTTGAATCTCTGTTTAGTGGGATATCATTTATATCCCTGCTATTGGTTTCCCTAAAAGCAATAAATACCTTTCTATGTATCTCTTCCTCATATCCTAGGACGTCAGCCATTTTTGATTTGATGCCAATCCTAAACCTATCTTAACTGTTGAGCTCATCCCTCAATTCAACTTAGATTCCAAGATTTTTAGAAGATCGCAAACAAAGAATCAACAATTGAGCTTGTTAAACATCTTTGTCTTTACAGCTTTTTTCCTATTCTTCTATACTTTTTCAGCCATTTTCATTTTTTCAAAATTTGATTCAGCCTGAAAATTTAATTTTTATTAGGAAGATTGCTGTTTGTGGGAGGCTTTAAGCTGAGATTCTAATTTTCTTATCAGATTGCTTCATGGGCTTAACTAAAAAAAAAGGCAGCTGTCTTGGGTACCAAAGGTTTCAGATTGCAATTCATCTACTTAGCTTGAAGAGCATTGTATGAATCTAAACACAATTTTAGAAACACATGGTTACCTCATTATTCACAGTGAAAGCCATTAGGAGCATTGATTGTGTTCTCATATGTAGTCTGCTATCTACCCAATTGATCTGACCTGCATCAATGTCAATCAAAGCTTCCTTTTCAGTCTCATGGCTTTGAACTTGAAATCCTGACCTGTATACCTGCTTTCCCGTGCCTGCTTACCCTTCCTTTTGAACCTTTAAACTTGAAATCCCTTGCAAAATTGCCCAGTATTGTGGCAATTGAAACATTCAACTTTTCTCTTATCAATGCCACCATGCCATGTTCCATCCACTCTTGGCCTCTCTGCCTGTTTTCTGTAGAACTTCTGATCTTGATGGCAGTCCATAGCAATCTGCACAATTTATATTCCATCTCTTCAAGTTCCAGGTCATCAATTTGATCTAGATCTTAATGTTTCAAATCCACATATCAGCATTTGTGGACTATAGAAAGGAATGGGATAACTTTCATCAGCAAGACTGGTATAGTAGAGTTGGATTTTGCTTTGACATGAGGAAGTGGTATACGAAACTTATAACATCCTGAGCTTGGGCTTGGCTTGTGCTTGCTTGAATGAGGCTTTGGCTTGTGATATAAAAGGCCACATTTTAAGATTGCCTGGGAAGAAGATGTTGTCTTTTGGATGTCTTTGTTCAAAGACCATCTCAGAATATTTTATAAGTCATTATATTGACAGTTGTGTCAATATTCTGCTTCGTTCGCCATTGTCATGGCTAGACTATCCATATCAGGAGGAAGGACCTCAAAAAACTGGTTGATTTGCATCTTCATCTGACCACACCAGCACTAGGGGCTTTCTAACTGTGATAGGAGTTTTGGAACCTAATATACCCTTTCTCTAAGCTTTCCTTAGACGAGATCGTTAAATGCCTCTTCGAAACTGTTGTTTCATAACAACAGCTTTTTGCATTTTCTTATAGTTGGGCATTCCACAAAACCTTGTCTTGATAGCTGCCCAAATCTCTTTGGCATAATCCATGCCATGGAAAACGTCTGAGATGATCTTTTGGATACAGCCATTAGCAACAGAGTTCTTGCTTTCCTTTTCTTTATCTTATCAGAAAACTGTTCTTCTGTGTGGTTGGAAGAAGGAAACCTGTATACTACACTCCTGAACACTTTGGTGACTCGCTTCTTTGAGTTTACCAGTCTGAATTAACTTTAAAGTCCTCGAATTATCTTTATACTCATGATCAAGGTCATCCATCTCCATCGCAAACGTATCATAATCATCTTTTTAGTAAGCAACGGGCAGTTTGATGTTTGAAAAGTGTATTTGTTGGTGATTATTTTTGGTGGTTTAGCAGGAGCATCTTCTTTGTTGGTTGCTTGGTAACTGATCCAGCCAAAGGATGCATCCATCATGAAGAGAAAGTTTCTCATCATCATGAACGAGGACAAATCATCGTGTGCAGGGACCTGATTATTTGGTTGGAATAAAGGTTTGTAATCTATGTTCAATCTTGTGTAAATTTCGCCTTTGGTGGCTCTGTGATACTACTTGGTAGGTTCATTATCAACAGGATCTCAATGAGCCTTAAAAGACTTTTATAGTCCTTTGGAATAAAGAATCCAAAGACGTCTTTGAGACGACTATACCGTAGAATTTACAAATATTGATGCGGAATATCAATATCTATACCAAGATGAACACAAGAACAAAATACTAAACTTGCTATTACTATTACTAACTACTACACACGCTCTATGCGTTTCTAGACTCTCATTGGAGAAGTCTACTAAAAAATGGATATTGATACCAACTGTAAAAACCTAATTGTAGGCTTCATAGATCGTTTTGCCTATCTAGGATATCATAACATTGATCACGCAGCGGAATAACAAATGAGAACAACAATGTTATGAACAAGGTTTTTATTCATAAACTATATACTATTCGACTTTAATCAGTCGACTATGAAAACTTATTGTCGATTTATTTCAGTCGAACTATGGAACTATTACTTAAACTAATAAGCTAACTATTAGACTCTCATTGGGAGATCTATACTATGATGGGTTTACCAAAAAACTAGTTTACCTTAGACCTACTTTTCTATGTATAAGGAGTCAATGATGTTTACATGAAAACTGTAAGTTAATAGATAAATAATGTGAAATAATTTAATCTGTTAATTCAATCATTATCTTTGACAAATCTGTTCAATTCTTTCTTTTGTAGTATTCTTTGACTAAACTTAGATGGGCTTCATGTTTCCATCTTTGTTTTTTCTTTCGTAGTTTATGTTTGTCTTTATCAAACTCAAATAATATTAATTCCCAACAATCTTCCCCTAGTTGATAATGACAAAACCCAATAAGCACAAACTTCCCCTGAAGTTGATATACGAAATGAAAACTTCCCATAATTCATGGTTATAACCCACCAATGAACCATCAAGCTGCTAAAATCATCAAAAATCTATCTTCCCCTTTTTGTCATCATCTCAAAGAGGGGTCTTCTGTAGATAAGCAACTTGTGAACAACTTCCCCTCAAGTGGTAATGTAGATGGTTAAACCATGTTTAACAATAAGCTTACCCTGAAAAGTATTGCTAACCATCTCTGAAATCTCGAACTCAGTAGACTCAGTGGTAATTATTGTGAAGAACAAGGAGTAATAAAACCCATATGTGAAGGTAATAGAATTTCCCAAAACATTGGTGTTTTTTGTCTTGCCACTATTCACTTGCACGTCAAATTTATACAGACCAAAAGATAAGTGATCGCAATCTCTTGACTACATCCTCATTTATCCTATAATATGAGACAATGAGCCAACAAAGGTAACTCCCATAAGAGTGATAACAATATGTACGTAGTAAGCTTCATAAGGTATATCGTTACATGATTTGCTAGATTAATCATCGTTCCTTTGTCAACAAAAGATTAAGCACACTAAACAAGTTATCTTTAAACAGTCTTAGCCTGGCAAAAACTATACATTTAAGATATGTGAAGACACAGGCTAATGTGGACACCAAATACAACATTCAAATAGGCAATACCAATTTTCTTCAAAATAATCAAAATACACGGAAGCCAATTATTTCATCAATGTTTCGAGTATCCAAACACGTCCGTGTTGTCCCATATCGGGGACAAAGCTTAGCAGAATTAACCCATAAGCCTAGCAGACCTTAACGAGTAATGTAGCATAATTAACATTCAAAAACAAAAATAAAGCAACACTTTTTTCTGTCACAGAAGCGTGTCTCTATCATGTCATAACTTGTCAAAATCTCGTCTGCCAAACTGTCATAAATGGCCAATGTGCTCCGTTCACTCTTCCATTACCCTTTTAGTGACACAAAAATCTGTTACCTGTACGTCGCTTTAACTAACTAGAGCAGAAATTAACCTGAAGGAGATGTATTAAACACGAAGACGACCTGTATTAAAAAGTTTATGATGAACAGCGATTAAACTTTGGTTGCTCGAGCAGAGAATTAACTCATCAAACTACCAGTATTTAAACTCAAACATGCAGTATTAATCCTCACCATACAAGCAGTATTAATCAAAATCCCAAGTCTGCTCTCGTCAAGACCACATTCCATAATAATATATGGTAAACAAAATATCCCTATACAAGTAGGATCCATATAGTACCAACATGGTAGGACTTAAATACCATGCCAAATGTCTGCACCTCTTAACCTCCACGAATGTTATTAAGGGAATAAATCCACAATTCTATATTTTAGCAAATCCCAAATATATCGCACACCAAATCCACATACTCCATAAACCCTACAAGTTAGGGTTTTATATTCCATCCCTTAATTCGATTCCTTAAGTCACGTGGTCCGTAACTGTTCCATAAAAACACCATATCCATCTTTATCTGATGTAAAAAACACCATGATGTAAACCTGCTCCTGTCATCTTAAACATCTATACCACCCACGTTCTTTTATTCAATACGCAGTCCCTTGTTTCTTTTGTTTTGTCGTTTAATCATCAACCATCACGACCACAACTAAATAATCCATGAAAGCATAATGAATTCATTCAACAACACATGATGAAAAACAAGCGTTTCTACTTACAGAATTAGGGTTTGTGAAAACCCTAGTGTCACCGAATTCGCCTCTTTACCGGAAAGAAACTAAGTACGGTATATTCTTTTCTTTCATAAAGAAAGACACACAAACCTTGTATAAACCCTAGATATCAAGAGCAACCCGCTCTGATACCAACTGTTAAAACCTAATTGTAGGCTTCATAGATCGTTTTGCCCATCTAGGATATCATAACATTGATCACGCAGCGGAATAACAAATGAGAACAACAATGTTATGAACAAGGTTTTTATTCATAAACTATATACTATTCGACTTTAATCAGTCGACTATGAACTATTCGACTTTAATCAGTCGACTATGAACTATTACATAAACTAATAAGCTAACTATTAGACTCTCATTGGAGAGATCTAACTATGATGGATACCAAAAACTATTTAACTTAGACTTCCTTTTTATTTGTATCAGGAGTCAATGTTTACATGAAAACTAATAATGGTTAATAATGATAAAATCTATTCAGTTATTCTCAATCAGTTTCTGTTGACCAATTGTCTTTCAATTTCTTATCTTTTTGTTAGTTTTTCTTTGACTAAACTTTGGTCCTTTCATGTTTCCATCTTGTTTCATTCGTGTTTTGTTTTATAACTTCATAAATATAATTCCCAACAATCTTTCCCCTAGTGAGTAAGACAGAAAACCCAATAAGCACAAACTTCCCTTGAAGTTGATATATGAATGAAACTTCCCCTTAATTCATGTATTATACCACCAAGGAACAATCAAGCTGCAAATCATCAATATTCATAATATTGATAAAACAGGATCTCATGTCGACGTTAATAACGGAATCTTATAGTCCTTTGAATAATTCCAAAGATATCTATGAGAGACAATAACCGAGAATACAAATATTGACGCGGGAATATCAATATCTATACCAAGTGAACAACAAAGAACAAAACTACTTAACTTGCTGCCATTACTATTACTATTTGATTGTGAATAACCTATCAATCAACCATTTATTTACAATAATACTATACTATGTTCCTTTTATAACTTAAGGAACCTATAGCGTTAAGGAGATAATGCTGTATCTCTTCCTAGATTATCGCTAAGTGATAACTTTTACTATAATTACAAACAGACTTAACTGTATGATTTAACAGTAATTAACTTTATTATGTCAGACTTAAGTTATAATTGTGGGCCAAGATCTTAAACTTGCTTACCAGACTTATAACTTCTATAATAACAGTACATAACTATTACTTCTATGTCAGAACGAACTTGAAACTAACAGACTTAACTTTAATACTAACAGTATTAAGTCTGTTTATAATATTTTCCTAACATATTTAACTTCTATCTTTTCTTGTTCTTCACCCTTTTTATAATTTCAAAGCAAGCAAGAATTTGTTGAAAGCATCCGGCCATGAAGGAACTAGCTAGGGCTCAATACGCCCGTTGAGGTCAAAAAATTATTCTCATTTCTACCCCAAGAAATAGTCGAAACTGTGACAACAACACATTATTTTATTTTGACATTTTTTTTAAAAATTTTTTCATTTTTTTTTGTATTTTTGCAAAAAATTTAGGTTGAAATTACGGGGGATTACGTATCCATTGGTTAACATGCTGCAGGCACAATTAAATCGAAGATCCCCCCCAAAATAGTTAATAAACATCGTCCTCTGATGTGTTCAAAGAGGTTCCTACGTAAATCTAAGGGTGTTATTAAGTGTGCCAAAAGATAAGACGTTAGCTACGATTAGACTTTGGATACTCAATTTAAATGAACTGAGGGGATGTGAAAACCATAAGCAGAGCCAGTCTCTTCCACCATTCCGGGAATCACCTGGGACACTAAACTCAAAAACACACAAAATGAAATACGGTGACTTCTCTACTCATTACACACAGTTAGCTGAGAAGATAAAAATAAGATATGCACTGGGGTGCCTCCTACGAAGCGCTTGTTTAGTTCCCGACGTTGGAACTATTTCCCTGATTCAATTGTCACCTTAGGGGATGGTTTGGAGATACGGGACCAGGACAACTTCGGTTGGTATGTCCCTCCAAAATTGTGTATTATAGATGACATTCACTTTAAAGCGGCCCAGAGTTAGGAGTTTTGAGTATTCGACAGGTGCCCATAAGGAATTACTTGAACAAATGGTGATGGTCCGGGACCATCGGGTTTGTCAATTTGCCCGCAGATAAATCTTATAGTGTAGAGGTTGATGTGGAGCACACGTTCACAACGTTGGGATAAAACGCGGTTTTTAACTTTTAGATCATCGATCCTCTCTGGTTTTCTCTTTATAGAGATTGAAAGAGTTTTTCGTAGGCTTGATCTAGCGAAGTTCATTTAGTTCATTCTAGTTGATACATTTCCTGTGTTCACCGTAGTTTGAACATCAAAATTTGGTTGTTTGAGGGCCCAGTAGGCTTCTGTTGCGATAACTCACGATCGGTAGATGACTTGCCGTTCCATACTACATGCTTATACGGAATTTTTTCGTCTATCAGTGCACCCGATATATGGGTATTTTGTAAGCTTTGCGAAGATGGCCAAAAAGAGAGCATCTATCGAGTTTGTCTATTATAACCGACCAGTGGCACGTTTTTCTCCACTCATATCTTTTTATCTTATTTTATCTCTAAAGTAATACGCTTTAAACCCACTGATTTGACACATCAACCTTGCACACTTGTTTGTGGGTGATACGCGGTGGTGAGACGATGAGTTGATCTCCATTACTTATGCAGCGACCTTTGTAAACTGGTCATTTGCTAAAGTGATTCCGCGATCACTTAGAATGCTACGCGAGGGGCACCAAAAATCGTAAGAAAATCTAGAGTTTTCAAAAATTTACAGACAAATCGGGCATCATTGGTGGGGAGCGCTTTTGCTTCAACCTTTTTGACAGGTAGTCAACAGCACGAGTATGTACTTGTTCCCTCTTGAAGCGGGAACGGCCCACATAAAATCAATGCCCCAGATATTGTCAATTGAGTTTTCGACAAATCTTGGATGGATTTTGTATGGCATCTCATCCGTTGCGTAATCTTTCCTTGACGTTGACAAAAGAGTCAAAATGGGTGACTAAGCTTTGTGGCATCCTTGTAGATGGTGGGGGCAATAGAATCCTGAGTCAAGATCTTTCTTGCTGTGTAATTGGCACCATAGTTATAGTGAGTGCCCCCCGTGGGTCCACTGATGGCTGAAGCTTTGAGAATCGTCAGATGCTTCTTGCCCAGAAAACACAACGTTCTGATCACTTGTACGTAGCACAGTTTTTAAAAACAGAAAGGGGTCGTCCCAAAAGTATATGTTTAACATCTTTGAAGATTTTATTATTCTGGTTGGGACGACATTCCTTGCAAATAAACTTTCCCACATGGTAGTTTTGCAAAATCTGCAACTATAATGGTAGGTACTATCATTTTTAAGAGCAATAGATCCTAGGGTTTCGAGAGTAAATGGCTTCATTTATTCTTGTTTTCGAAACTTATCTTGGTGAGGATTTTCCAGTCTTGAAAGATGATCTGCTCTTTTTGTCTCGAAATTTCAATATCAAAACGCTCTTGGAGCAAAATAGGATTCCAACACAGCATGAGTTTTGCCTTAGGCATCTTATTGGCAAAAGAGATAAATTGATGGATCAGAAATGGTCAGTATACACTATGCTTTTGGGACATAACAGATATGACCGGGTATTTCTAAAGGCATACAGCTACGGCAAGTAATCATTTTCGGTTGTAGTGTATGTGAGTTTTGAGCATCGTTCATAGTCTTGCTAGCATTGTGTATAGGTTGGAAATGCTTGTTTTTTTCCTTTGCTATGTGGACTGCCACCAATGCGCTGTGCTAGCCATCGCACATCAGTTCATAAGGGCAAGTCCCTGTCGGGAGCAATTAAGATCGCAATCTGAGTCAGATCTGTATTTTCTTCTTGAGTGTTATTAAAGAATCGATTTACACTCTTCAGAGAGAAAAACGGAGTTCTTTTTCAAGCAAATGAGTCATAGGTAGTGGGCACATTTTTGAGAGAAGTTCCTGAATGAATCCGTCGAATAAAAACCGGACGTGCCCATGGACTACGGAGACACCTTTGACAGTAGTCGGGAATGAGGCGTGTTTAGCTATTACTTCGACTTTAGCGTTCGATCAACCTCAATTCACCGATTAGAAATTTTGTGTTCGAGAACAATGCCTTCCTTCACCATAAAAATGGTCTTTTCCCAGAATGGCTCTTCTCCCAGTTTAAAGACAAATTGGTGTCTTCACACCGCTTCAACATCTTTTCCAAATGGGCTAGGCACGTGGAAAAAGAGTCCCCAAAGACAGAAAAGTCATCCATAAATACTTCCATCATTTTTTCAATCATATCGTGGAAGATTGCCATCATACATCTTTGGAACGTGCCAGGAGCATTGCATAGCCCAAAAGGCATGCGACGATAGGCAAAAGTTCCGTATGGGCAAGTAAAGGTTGTCTTTTCTTGATCTTTTGGGTCAATTAGGATCTGAAAATAACCCGAGAACCAATCAAGGAAACAATAGTATTGGTTTCCTGCTAGTCTTTCGAGCATTTGATCCATGAAGAGCAATGGGAAGTGGTCCTTTCGGGTGGCTTCATTAAGCTTTCTGTAATCAATACATACTCGACATCCCATGACCAATCGAGCAGGAATATTAGTTCATTGTTTCATCATTGTGATGACAGTTATACCTCCTTTTTTAGGGTACCACAGTTGTACCGGGCTGGCTCACACCAAGCGCTGCTCAGAGATGGGGTAAATCAATCAG
Organism: Tanacetum coccineum; assembly: GCA_026074375.1. Taxonomy (NCBI): domain Eukaryota; kingdom Viridiplantae; phylum Streptophyta; class Magnoliopsida; order Asterales; family Asteraceae; genus Tanacetum; species Tanacetum coccineum. The sequence goes on from BQNB010001152.1 coordinate 80,190, forward strand.
CGGTCATGGACGTTTTTTACTCCTTTTTGATCACATCGTGGAGTTTCTGGTTTTACCCTTCTCTGTCTTTGCACAGATGGTCATTTAGTCTCTTCCATTAGAATTTTGTGAGTACATAATTATGGGCTAAACTACCTTTATGTCGGAGTTAAGAGTTTCCAAGCCGATGGCTCGCTTGTGGGAACTTATATGTACCTTCAAATAAGAGGCTGCCCCTTTTCACTCATACTTTTGAAGTCCTGTAGCAATTATGACAGGAAACTGTCGTTACCTTCCAAATGGGTATCAAGATGGTGGTGGCAGTTCCTTGAGTTCAGCCTCGGGGGTGCATATATACGGAAGATTCAACGGTTTAGCTTCAAGTGTTTGAGTTCTTTCCTAATAAGGCATTTATTGTTCATGTTTTGGACTGGGGGTGTGGGGGATGGGGTGGTGGTCACTGTTTTTAAATATTGCCCTCTAGAAGAGGATGTCCCCCTCAGGATCCTGAAATAAGTTGGAATCAACTTCATATGAAAGTTGGGATCATCTTATAGAGCAAGAACGAATCTGCTATTTCACATTAAGAAGAAAATCTCACTGTCCCCGAAAGGGGTGGATTTGAGAAGCAGTAGAAACAATAGGCTCAAATGCCAAAAGATAAAACGTTAGTCGATTAGATTTGGATACTGGATTCCCAAAATGAAGCTGAGGATGTGAAACTCATGTGGATACTTGAGAGTCTTCACCAACCGGGAAATCCTGGACATACAACACAGAGCACACAAAACATGGACAAGACACGGGTAATGGAAAATGTAAGCCTTCTCACACACAAACACTTATTTATTACTACTACTGATAAGCATGGGGTGCCTCCCACGAAGCGCTTGTTTAGGGTCCCGACGCTTGACCCGTCCCCCGAATTTATTGGTCCATGGGGAACGTCTGGAGATCCGGGACAACCTCGGTTGGTATGTCCCCTCCAAAGTAGTGTTTTATACGATGACCATTCACTTTAAAGTTGGGCCCGGAGTTTTGAGATAACTCGACGGTGCCATAAGGAAAAACTTGGGTTACAGTGAATGGTCCAGACCAACGGGATTTCAATTTGCCCGAGAAAATCTTCAGTCTAGAGTTGAAGAGGAGAACACGATCACCAACGTTGAAAACGCGGTTTTTGATCTTAGCATCGTGTATCCTCTTGGTTTTCTCTTTATAGATCAAAGAGTTTTCGTAGGCTTGATCACGAAGTTCATTTAGTTCATTCAGTTGAACTTTCCTGTGATCACCCGCAGTTTGAACATCAAAATTTGTATGCTTGAGGGCCCAGTAGGCTTTGTGCTCTAACTCGATCGGTAGATGACATGCCTTCCCGTACACTAACTTATATGGAGTACACCCGATGGGTGTTTTGTAAGCTGTGCGGAAGGCCCATAAAGCATCATCTAGTTTGTCCGACCAGGAGGCACGATTTTCTCCCACGGTTCTCTCAAGAATACGCTTTAAACCACGATTTGACACCTCAACTTGCCCACTTGTTTGTGGGTGATACGCGGTGGAGAGACGATGAGTGACTCCGTACTTAAGCATGACCTTTGTAAACTGGTCATTGCAAAAGTGTGTTCCGCGATCACTTATGATAGCTCGGGGGGCACCAAATCTGGAGAATAGAGTTTTCAAAAATTTGCAAACAACTCGGGCATCATTGGTGGGGAGCGCTTTTGCTTCAACCCATTTTGACAAGTAGTCAACAGCCACGAGTATGTACTTGTTCCCTCTTGAAGACGGGAACGGCCCCATAAAATCAATGCCCCAGATGTCAAAGATTTCGCAAACTTGGATGGAGTTTTGTGGCATCTCATCATGTTGCGTAATTTTTCCTTGACGTTGACAAATGTCACAACGGGTGACAAAGTCGTGGGCATCCTTGTAGATGGTGGGCCAATAGAATCCTGAATCGAAGACTTTTCTTGCTGTGTAATTGGCACCATAGTGTCCCCCAGTGGGTCCACTGTGGCAAGCTTTGAGAATGTCTAAAGCTTCTTGCCCAGAAACACAACGTCTTATCACCTGATCAGCACAGATCTTAAACAGGAAGGGGTCGTCCCAGAAGTAATGTTTAACATCTTTGAAGAATTTATTCTTCTGTTGGGACGACATTCCCTTGACAATAAACTTTCCCGCATGGTAGTTTGCGAAATCTGCAAACCATGGGGTATTATCATCTTTAAAAAAATGAGCATAGTCCAAGGGTTTCGAGGGAAATGCATCATTTATTTCCTTTTTCGAACTTATTTGAATGAGGATTTTTCAGTCTTGAAGATGATCTGCAACAGTTTTTCTGCTCCTTTTTTGTCTCGAATTTTCAATATCAAAGTCTTGGAGCTATAGGTTCCACCGCATGAGTCTTGCCTTAGCATCATTTTGGCAAAGAGTACTTGAAGGCAGAATGGTCAGTTACACTATGCTTTTAGACATCACAAGATATGACGGAATTTCTACAAAAGGCATACTTACGCAAGTAATCCTTTTTCGGTGTAGTGTAGTGAGTTTGAGCCTGTTCTAGTCTTTGCTAGCATAGTGTATAGGTTGGAAATGCTTGTTTTTTCTTTGCCCGAGGACTGCCCCAATTGCGAAGTCGCTAGCATCGCACATCAGTTCAAAGGGCAAGTCCCAGTCGGGAGCAATTAAGATCGGAGCCTCAGTCAATTTTCTTTTGAGTGTATTAAAGGAATCGATACACTCTTCAGAGAAGAAAAATGGAGTCTCATTTTTCAAGCAAATTGTCATAGGACGGGCAATTTTTGAGAAGTCCTGAATGAATCGTCGGTAAAAACCGGCGGGCCTAAGGAAAACTACGGTCCACCTTTAACAGGTAGTCGGATGAGGGGGAAAAAAAAAAAAGGGGGGGGGGGAGCTTGGCTATAACTTCAACTTTAGCACGATCAACCTCAATTCCCGACTTAGAAATTTTGTGTCCGAGAACAATGCCTTCCTTTACCATAAAATGGCTCTTCTCCCAGTTTAAAGACAAATTGGTGTCTTCACACCGCTTCAACATCTTTTCCAAATGGGATAGGCACGTAGAGAAAAGAGTCCCTCATAGACCGACAAAAGTCATTCCATAATACTGCCATCGTTTATTCAATCATATCGTGGAAGATTGCCATCATACATCGTTGGATGTACTGGAGCATGCATAGCCCAAAAGGCATGCTTACGATAGGCGAAAGTTCCGGTTGGCAAGTAAAAGGTTGTCTTTTCTTGATCTTTTGGGTCAATTGGGATTTGAAAATAACCCGAGAAAGCCATGAGGAAACAGTAGTATGGTTTCACTGCCTAGTCTTTCGGCATTTGGTCCATGAAGGGATTGGAAGTGATTCTTTCCGGGTGGTTCATTAAGCTTTCTGTAATCAATACATACTCGCCATCCTGTGACCAATCGAGTAGGAATCAGTTCATTCTCATCATTTGTGATGACGGTCATGCCTCCTTTCTTAGGTACACAGTGTACCGGGCTTACCCAAGGGCTGTCAGAGAGTGGGTAAATTATTTCCAGCGTAGGAGTTTTTCAACATGCTTCTGATAACGTCGTGGATTTTGGGGTTTTCCTGCTCTGACTTTGCACAGGAGGTTCGTTGTCCCTCTTTCCATTAGAATTTTGTGAGTACAACATTCTGGGTTAAAACACCTTTATATCGGGAGTTTCCAAGCGATGGCTGCTTGGGGACTTCAAGAACCTTGAAAAAGAGCCGCTCTTTGCCTCATTTTTAAGTCTATAGCAATTATGACAGGGCCCCGCAACTTGTCGTCGCCTTCCTCAAAAATGCGTATTCAAGATGGGGATGGTAGATTCCTTGGTTCTAACCTCGGGAGGTTCATCAACGGAAGATCAATGGTTTTATCTTCACTGAGTTTGAGTTCTTTCCTAACTCCAGGCAGGATGTTGTCTTGATTTAGGAGGGGGGGGTTGGTGGTTCACTGTCCAAAGTGCTTCTAGAAGCAGGATGTCCCTCTCAGGAGCCTGATAAGTTGGATCAACTTCAGATGCAAGTTGGTTCATCTCTCTTAGAGCAAGAAACGAATCTGCTCTTCAAATAAAAGAATTCACTGTCCCGAAGAGTGAGTTTGGAGAAGCAGTAGGAAACATAGGCTCAAAATATGGAGTGGGTATTGCCACTTCGCGATCACGTTTGAAATTCCTAGGACCTCTTGAGAATACTCATCACAAAGCCATATCAATGTCGTCCGATTTTGTTTACTCGTCATATGGTTGTAAATCAGCTGTTTATCTTGAAGTTTGGTCAGATGAAGTGATGGCCTCCTTGCCAACCCGATAAGGGTAATCTCACCTTCTAAACATCTATCAAAGCATGACTGTTTTTATGAAACAATCGTCCGAGAATGACAAAGGTACTCGGGGGTCTGGTTCAAATCAAAACTACGAAGTCAGCTGGAATTGGAATTTTTCCCTCATTTAACAAAGACATCTTCAGCGGATTACCGATCGGTGTAGTGATCGAACGATCCGCTAGTTACTAATGTCATGCAAGTCGGGGTAATTCAGGAGAGATAGATTGTCCATACAGAATAAGGCATGAGATTAATGCTCGCACCAAGATCGGCCAATGCGTTGCATGTAGTAATCCCCGTAAATTCACATGGAATCAGAAATCGGCCAGGGTCTCCAAGTTTCTTTGGTAACTTGTTGAGGATGACCGCTGAACAGTTCTCATTCAAAGGAGTTCTTGCCAATTCGCTCAATTTTTCTTTGTTTCCAATTAAGGTTTTTAAAGTCGAAGCAAATTTAGGCATGAGCATCAAGGCATCGGTAAAGCTAATCTCGAAACTCAAATCTCTAAAGATTTCATAGAATTTCTCGTTTTGGTCGTTAGCTTTTTCCTTGCGCTTTTCATCATTTCTTCGTGATGGAAATGGAATTGATGCTTTAGGAACTGGAGTAACAACAGGAGCAACATTGGGCTCAGGATTTGGATTACGAGACTGAATTTGAACAACAGGAGGTTGGACGTCTTCGGTGCTTCCGTTATTAGCAGGAGGCATCGTGTCCTTTGTCACCTCGGCGTCATGATTAACTGCTTTCGGTCCTTGGATGGTAACACCACTTCGGGTAGTGATACCTTTTAAATCTTCCTTAGGGTTGGTAATAGTGTTACCAGGAAGAGTTCCAGAACCGGAAGTAGAAGCTGTATTAGCAGTAACAAATTTTGAAAGCATGTCAGTCAAATTTGCCATTTGGGATTGCAGGTTTTGACCTTGGTTTTGCATGTTTCTCAACACTGCATCATTGGCTGTGACATATCTTTCAAAATCTGTTTTTGACACACCGTGTGTCTGAGGAGCAGGTCCTTGATGAGCTACCGGTTGATTGACCGGAGGTCGATAAATCTGACCTTGGTTGAAATTGTTTCCTCTGTTTTGATTGAAGTTATTTCCTCGATTGAAATTGTTTTGACTATTTGCATGAGGATTCTGAATGGGAGGAAAACCAGGAGGTCGAATTTGATTTGAGACCATCGGAGGTCGATAACCAGAATTAGCTTGGTTGAAATTGGCCGCAGCGGCTTGGGACACATACTCTTGGATATTGTCATGGTAAATGTTGCTATTAGTGGCTGGACAGTTTTGATAAAAATGACCTCCCCCACAAGTTACACAACTTTGTTCAACCGCTTTTACGGGGGCGGAAGCTGGGGTTTGGTTCTTTCTGTCGAGAATCAATGCCCGAACCATGTCTTTGAGTTCAGCAACATCAGATGAGATTGCTGGGGTGGAAGAGCTTGTACTCATTTTAGCTACAACAGCTTTGTTTCTTGATTGACGTACCTTAGACTTGCTCTCGATGATTTTTAAACATTCTCGAGGCATTTTGTCTAAGAAGTTACCACCAGCAGCAGAGTTCAATGAATCTTGATCAATTGAGTTTAGGGCATTATAGAATGTATCGAGTTGATGCAATTCTGAAAACCCATGATGAGGGCATCCCCTTAAAAGATCATTGAAACGATCCCAAGCCTCATAAAACGTCTCATCAAATTTTTGCTGAAATCTCGTGATTTCATTTCTGAGATTTGTCGTTTTAGAGGGAGGGAAGAATTTGTTAATAAATTTCGTAACAAGATCATCCCATGTTTCAATCGACCGAGGGGGTTCTTTTTCCAGCCATATCCGGGCTGCCCCTTCGAGAGAAAACGGGAAAAGCATAAGTTTAACCGACGTATTTGGTACGTTCGGAATCTTCATCGTAGAAGTGATCTTGTTGAAATAACGGATGTGAGCATGTGGGTCTTCTTTATCATTTCCAAAAAATTGCTTGTTTTGGACAAGATTCAGAAGACCATGCTTGATTTCAAAGTTATTCGCGGTGATTTCCGGAATAACGATCGCATCCTCGTAACCCTCGGTGGGTGCTTCGAGCAATTGCGCCATAGTACGATTATCAGCCATCGTAACTATGGGAGGATTATCAGGTTTCTCAAGATTGGATGATTCAACAGAAGTTTGTCGGACTTGTGGTTGTCGACGTTTACGGGCTTGAGAACGAGTGCGCATGCACAAAATAGAAATATAAAAAGAAAATTACACTAATTTTTTTTTTTTTAGTTTTATGATTTATTCACAATGTATTTTAAACGGACAAGAACCTAAAACTAGACAACTTGAACCCAAATAATCTACTTACTTCACGGTAGCTCTCAAAAAGATAAACGCACAGGTGAGCGGAGGAGTAGGAATAGCGCGAAGCTTATTTCTCCTTTCGGGTCGTAGTTCCTAGGAACAACCCTCCTTATACCCACTTTATAGTTTGTTTAACCTTTCTATGGTGAGTCGTACGTAGTATAGAGGACACAAAAAGGCTTGTTTTTAAATTTTTGTTACAGAGTTGGGAACCAACAAGTTCACGGAAACTTATTATTGTAATAATCAGTTTGAGAAATATTATTATTTTGCATTTTACCAATTTGTGAATTTATATTTCTATTTTATGGACAATGTTTTATATGTTTGTTTTTCCTTTGGTTTTTATCTGATGATTATACTAATAAAAGTAAATTGAAAATATTTTGTACTTTTTTATCTTTTTATTTAATAATAGATAAATATATTCACAAATTCGAACACAAATGTCAAACGTAACGATAGTCGGTATCACAGCCTCCCCGGCAACGGCGCCAAAAATTGATTGAAGGTTTTTACACTATATATAATATATAATAAAATATAAAATATATATAAGTCTAAAAATCAACAAGATCAATGAAACCGAGAAGTAGTATAGAGTGTTCCCGGGTCGTTTATCCCCAACGAGGCTGTAATGGAGAATCGATACAGTCGGAAGATTTGAGTTTGAAGGAAGGATTTGAATTTGAGAGGTTTAAAAGTCAAATAAGATGATAAACGGAAACAAACGTTAAGAAATTCCTAAAAATTTCTAAATTAAGCTGATAAAACGGAAGCAGAATCCCGAACAAAGGGGAAAACCTAAAATCTTTAAAAATAACCTACGATGAATTTTTCACTCTAAACTACTCTACGGCGGACAAATATCCGAAGAATGAAAAAGACTAGACCGAAAACGGAGTTCGTTTGACCCAAAAACGAGTCAAAACAAAATCCCGCACCCGGACCGCTCTTTAAAAGATGAAAAATTGTAAAAATGACCCTACGAAAAATTTTATATTTTTCCTACAAACTAGATGACAAAAGAAAATTTTCTAAAAAAGCAAAATATTTTTTTGATAATTTTTGTATTTTTTATGAATTAAATAACTTTTACGGAAAATATTAAATCGTAAAAATATTAAACTATTTCGAAAAATTCTGAAAAATTTACTAAAAATACTTTACACTATGATTATTCTACGAAAAATAAGAAACACGAAATTTGCTTAAAAAATAAGCCCCGAATAAGCTTATACAGCTTATTAGCCTAATAGCCAAAAACACCCTTATAAATTAAACGCCTTGGGTCTTTAACGAAAAAGACCCAAGGGCGAGGCTGTGGTAAGTGTGTTTGTAAAAGGGGTATGTATCGATGGTCACGGGTTCGAGTCTTGCCTCACACGGACACAAAATTGTTTTTCCCATTTTTTTTTTGAAAACTCAAAGAAGAAAGTTGTTAGCTCGTGGGCTTAACAACTTGTCTTCTACAACCTTTTTGAGAAAGCTGTCAATAAAGCTTAAAAATAAGCTTAAAAAGGGGCCAGGATAGCTTAAGGCAAAATTGCTAAATTCTTTTTGGGCTTAGGGTCGAATAAGCTAGGTACTTGGGATGAAATAAGCAAAAGGGACTCCTAAACTTCCTAGATAAGCTTAAAAAACTAAGAAGCATTAAAACAAAATAAGTGAAATCAGCTATTATGACAAGAAGCTAAACAAGGCTTAATGAAAGCTTTAAAAGGCTACAGTGGGGCATTCAAATAGTAGCTAAAGGGAAATAAGCATAACTAACTATCTTAACTTAACTAAAAATCTACTAAAAGCTGAGAAGGAGCTCTATAGAATAAGCTAACTAAGTTAAGTAAAATAAGCTGTCCCTATACCTAGCATTTCAAAACAGCCAAAAGCAAGTTTGGGCTTAATAAATAAAGCCGATCAGAATAGCTCTTCAAGGTTTGAAATTAGAGGGCTTATTTAATAGCTTATAAGCTTTTGAATTAGCAATAAAACTTGGGCTTTGTAACACAATATGACAAAGAAAATAGGGGCTTAAAATCTCCCCTTTACACCAGGGGAGATTTAAGCTTACTGAAGTGGCTTATTTGACAGCTATAAAAAGCTGTCAAATAAGCTCCCTAAATCAATAAAATAGCTACAAACATATGGGGTATAGTGTAAAAGGCGGCTTAGAGCTCCAATTTTCTCAGCCTTTTTACAAACACATAAAAACACTTGCCTTGAATTCTTGGTGAAAAAAGAGCTTTTGGATTTTTAAAAACTGCTACTCAAAGACTTAGTAAATTTTGACTCTCCAAAGTCAAAAGACAAGGGAGTTTTGACAGCTTCTTAACACTCTCAAAACACAATCTTTTTTGACACGTTAAACTCAAACCACAAGGGCCTTAAACTAAATAAGCACTTGTGGTGTATCTTAAAAGTCACAGTTCAAAATTGGTTTTTAGAAAACTTGGAAAACAATTTTTGAACCTTGAACTCTTAAAAACAGCTAATACAAGCTTAAAGTTAAGCTTAATAAGCTAAGTTACCTCAACCCATGCCAAGGCTTGTTTTACCCATTTTAAGGCTTATGCCAAACACCCCCTTAAATTTTGAAAGTGGTTTTAAAAAGCTATAAAACCTGTTTTAATACTAAAGTTTTTGAAGCATTATTGGATACTTTGAGCTTATAATAAACACAACTAATAAGTATAAACAAATAAGTCGAAATAAAGCACTTAAGTTCAGACATTAAGATAGGACAGTAATGAACTTAACTTGGCATTTTAATATTGATTGCATATTAAATGAAATAGATATAAAAAAATTTAGACATAAAGTATCACTAATAAACACAATAAGCTAGGAAATAAGACTAAATGAGTTATTGTCAGTAAATAAGGCAAACTTGAAGTAAAAGCTACACTTTGATCTTTTGTCAAAAAGGATCCCTTGCAGACTTAAATAAGCTCTAAACTCCTACCCAGCTTATAAATAAGCTAAACTAAACTGAAAACCCAATAAGTCATCCATTATAGCTTATTCCTCCAAGCTTTTTCCAACAGTTCCTTTGTTTCTTTTCTTTTATAAATTTTTTTTTTAATTTTTGTTAACAACAGGTTATAAAAATGTTGCTTCAACTTGAGAACTCATAAGCTTTTTAAAAGAAAAAAAAACAAATTTAACTTAGAACACTTAACTGAATTTTTTCATTAACATCAAAGTACAATTACATAAAAAGCTTTTTTAACTTGAAAATGCTGAGAATAACTTAAAAACTACACTAAAACTAACTTAAAACTCACTTTTTTTTGCCAAATTGGCTTACAAAGCTTTTTATAGGAAAATTCGACTAGGTCTTGACTTTCTTGTCTTGTGCTTTCTTGTAGACACACAAACACAGGTGTGTTTGTTTTGTGAGAGTGTTCACAGCCTCTAATCTTGGCCCTTCAATCCTTTAAAAATCAATCTTGGTCGTCGACATGGGCTTAGGGAGTTGTGAGATTGCCAACTTGGCAATCTTACAGCTGGGAACTTAGTGGAGGAGGGGGGAGATGATTAACCATGGGGAAATTGAGGTTACAGGGTAATAGGGGTGAAGTTAACTCGTGATTTTGTCCTGGGTTTTTGTGTTTTAAAAATGGCGGGAAAAAGGGTTGTTATAAAAGGTAAGTGACAGGGATGAGTTTGGGGATTTAGCACAAATGGTCCTTGAGGGATATAGGTAACATTGCACCCATGGTCCTTGTGGTTAAATAACTTTGGGGACTTGGCAAATCAAGTCCCCAAGAGTTATATGTTTCTTTGCATGAACCGTCCTTGGGTGTACAAGTCTTTGGACATGGCAGGATTGGTCCTTAGAGTAAAACTTTGCCAAAATGGCAGTTTAGTCCTTCTCTTCTTTTTTTTCTTTTCTTCTTTATATATAAGTTTAGGGATTTACAATTTCAGTCCCTAAACTTATATTTCTTTGACTTTGCACGGGTTCTCAAGACTTAGAAAATAAAAATAATAGTGAAAATAGTTAACACACGAAAAATAAAAGAGACTACTTTCACATTCCCATTGCATAGTGCAATTCTCGACCTAACCAAAGATACAAAATACGCACACGAATACTGGAAATACGTACTTTTACACAAAATCAACTAGTAACCAACCAAGGACTTAATCTATTAGGGTAGGCTAAGGTGTAAAGGTATAACAAACCATTTTTAGTGGTATATGAAACGAAAGGAATGGCTCATAAGGTTTTTCTAGGGGTATCTTAATCTAAAGATGAGAGTAAACAAAAGGGTTTTAAACGGGGGATAACTAACCAATGTAGTTAGTTTATAACAAATAATGTTTGTAAATGGAATAGGCTTTTTGGTTTAATCCTAGAAATTTACCAATCTGGACAAGTTACTCCAATTATAAAAACAATACTCATTATGGTGGTCTCGAATAGTATACCAAGCCAAGTTCTAAAGTTTACTACAATCACCGGCACACTTATACATTTGTGGAATTTTGGTTAAAATGGGGGAAACAGTATAGGCTTAATCCTCACAATATGGAAATAAGGGTTATGTGTGCGGGTCATGCAACTAATAATCTTACAAAAACATGCTATTTTTTTTAAATGTAAGTATAAATTAGGCATATTTTTGTAAAAATAAGGACAAGTAGCGTTCTAATTCTCCTCCCCCCACTTGAAATATACAATGCCCACGTTGTATAAATATAAAATGAAAAACAAGGAAGATAAAGAATTTGAACAAAAACTCCTCTAGGATTTGCTCAATATGATCATCCATGTGTAGTTTATGAGCAATTTTTTATGTTGTGTAGCAAAAAGCATCTGAATACCAACATGACTACAACACATAGAATACCAGATTATATTCATACCACCACTCTCAATAATCATGTTATATACTTCTCTGTTTTAAGATAAGAAAAATCACAAAAATTGTATCTCCTAATAAACGTTGGTTAGAATAAGAAAACAAAAATGAAAACTATACAGGAGGGTTGATACGTCATATCCATGGTATTGGATACACCGTATTGAATCTTGTAAGAAAAATAAACCATACGGGTCAGAGGTCAAATACGTTGGATTCGTAGTTATGAATACGCCGTATTGACAAGTCTGACAATAAATTTTATGAAAGTGCTGGAAAATAAAAAGATAACGTCCATGTTATACAATACTTCGTATCCATGAGGTTGGGTAAGCCGTATCGACATCCTGGGAAGACATACTCTATACAAAATCTGAAATTACATTCCAGGTTGTCTTCTGACAAGCACTTTTGTTTACATAAAACTCTCTAAGTTAGACTTCCTTCAGCTCTACTTCATACGATCGACGAACCATCCTTCGTCTTTCTTGTGGAAAATTTCTTTGTAGACACAGACACGTTCTCTTCGGTTTGTAGCCAAATATCGTACTCATATTCCTTGATATCAACATATTCTTTCTATGGTCCCAATGAGTATAAATCTCAAGTCCAAGAATTACCTGTTCGAGCAGATCAAAAAAAAATTCAATCAAAAATAATATTAAACCTCCATATGTGTTTTAGTGTGACACTAAATATCAATTAGTACAAATCAAATAGCAAATATTTACCAGTCAAACAGAATGAAAAACAATATATCGATGAATCTATAATCTCTTGTAAGGACTTTGGCTATAGCAAATAAATTAAACAATTCAAGAGGATATAACAAGACAATTGTGAGTTATTTATCTAGATCATACATGTGTCGTGTTCTAAGATCATAAAATCTCTAAAAAAACACGTACTAGAAAAACAGCAATTTATATTGTCACGTAGCATAATGTAGAAAAGTCACTTCGAAACAACGATTTAATAAATGACGAAGATAGTTGGGTTCGGGATTTACCTTTTAGAAATCGAGAAAATTGAACAAACCACTATTAGAGTGTGCTGATAACATGTTGTGAAACAATAAAATAAAGAACAATAAATAAGAATACGAGATAGAGAGAATAGAGAATTGTATTATTCATCTCACAATTGAGGTATTTCTAATATATAATACAAAATATGGTGTATTTCACAAAATACAAATTCTAATAGATAACTACCCAAATTAAAAGAATTTAGACATCCATTTTCCCAAAAATATTTATCCCATAACAAAACTAAACTTTTTTTTCCTATCGCAAAATTTAATTTAGATTTAAGGGGTTTTCATGATTTTAATACTTATAGGCCAAATATATTTATGGAAGTATATAATTGGGCCACTGATTAAAGTGAGCTGGATTTCTTCCAAGTTTTATCAAATGATTAAATTAGGCCCCTCAACTAATGGACTTTTCACATAAAGTTTTGTACATGGCAAAAAAAACCCGTACTTTATGGGGATCCGATCCCAAACCGATTTGAAAGGAAAATCTCCGATTTGACCGAGGATGAGGATGGGACGGGGAATCCTCGAAATACGTAAGGGTATCACTAACCCTGAACTCGGCAACGGTCTTTTTAGTTTATAAGTATATGAAAATTATATGTATATGGATGCTAATTTTTTTATATGCATTTGTTAATGATTATTGACATGTATATGTGTATGGATGATATGCAAACGATCAAATAGCTTTAAAAGTGTAAACAATTAAACACACATACAACGAATGTTATTTTATATTATATGTGAGACTACTAGAAAAACTGCCAATAGCAGCGAACGTATTTCGTTGCTAAATGGCCCAAATTCGTTGCTAAACGAAGTTAGCAACAACATTTAGGGTAGTTGCTATATCGCCCGTTGCAAGATTGAAGATCGTTGCTATTTTCGCCAATTCGTTGCTATTTAGCAATGAATTTCCAAATCGTTGCTAATTTTGAGTTCCATGCTAAGTCGTTGCTATTTCTATAAATAGCAACAAAAATATATATATGTTGAAATTTTAATAATTAGCAACGATATAATGTTGTTGCTACTATTAGCAGCTATGTTTGGATTTAGCAACGAAAACTATCTTGTTTCCAATTGACCCGGTTGCAATGACTATTTTTGTTGCTAGTTTGCTTATACTTGCAACAATCTTTGTTGTTGCTAAATTAATGCTCGACGAGAATATACTATTCCTATATTAGTTTTTCCAGCATATATAAACATGTAACTACTAAATAAACAAGCTCTTAAAACCAAAAGGAACCATTCCCATACATGAACGGATAAACTATTCGTCTACTAATCGTTTACACTTACAATAACCCATCAAAGTAGCTAAAGTTAAAAATACAAAATATAGCTATCGGAAAGTTTGATACAACTAAACAAAACATAAGTGGCTCTTACTTATGCCTCAGGGGTCCAAATAGAGATCAAGAGCTAAATCAACAACATTAGCAATTATACCATGTGCACGCGCAACCTTTGTTGCATCACAATGATCACCTTCATGTCTATTCTTATTGTACAACTTTTTATACAACTCAAGATTAGATAGTCCTTTCCCCAGACTCATAAGCCAACAAAAATTACAAAATATTAAAACCATAATACACAATTGATAATGCACAATATATCATGCGTGCAAGTTCTCAAATAGTAGACATTATAAACTGAATGCGGTTTAGAGACATTATAAAGTGGATTGTTATAAGTGTTGGTATGCTTATTTTAAAACAATCGTAAATCTAATATTTATAGCTACAAAATAAGGGTGATCACGGTCCGAAAATCGGACCGGAACGAAACCGAATTTGTCCAAGACGCCGAATCGAGGACCGGATCAACAAAGCATAATCGTCGATTTTTGTAAGACCGGACCGAGGACCGAATTTAAAGAAAAGCATGGGCCGGACTGAAATATGTTTAGTCTGGTCCGTTAGATCCGGTCCAGTCGACGATCCAATATGCTCAGCCCTACTACAAAGTAATAACTTAGTACTTAAAATTTCAAAGTAATCATCTAGTATTTGAAAACTTCAACTACTAGAGTAGTGGAGTAACGAGTTAAATGGAGTCGAATTTTAATAAGGCTCAACTCGAAACTTTACCAGTACAAGTCAAGTCAACAAAGAATCTAGTATTTAAAAATGTTATTTAGAATTGGACAAGTAAGTTATTCTCTGAAAGGACACATGTGATCGCAAATCCCAACGGTCAAATCCAATATCTATGCGTTTATATGCTATGGTATAAATCAGAGGACGATCCGATGGTTAAATAACTTGGGATCACTACTTTCCCTTAATTAATGATAACATGTTATATGGTGACATAGTTACAGCGTTTTGGTCATAATTCTTTCATACGAACTGCGCTTTTAATGATTCAGGAAGCCACGAAACCGGGAGAGAGAGAGCTACGATTTTCGTTTGGGAGTGGAATCTAAAACTTCAACTCGTTATCGGTACAAGTCAAGTCAACTAAGAATCTAGTATTTGAAAATATTATTTAGAATTGGACAAGCAAGTTATTCTGGGAAAGGACACATGTGATCTTTTTTTGGTAAAGGGTTTCCTTGGTAAATGTATTACTCCAAAAAAACGATTCAGTACAAAGGATGTGGGTGAGTCCCACATCTCAGCCCGTTACATAGGCAAAAAGCAAACATAACAAGCACAACTACTCCATAGGAGGATACTACTAAAATAAAAGAAAGAGTATATTACAATTGACTCAACAAACATCAAAAAATCTATTTCTTCTCCCTGCCACGGACCGTGATATTAAGATCATCATAAATAGACTGAAGATGCTTCGGACCATATCAGGACTCTCGTAAAATATCGTCATCATACGTTCAATAATCAATCATTATCCGGATAAGAATCCCTCTATTGTTCCAACAAGCTATTAGTATCATAACCTTTATCACTTCCATCTTTACCACTCGTTGAAATCCTTAAGTTAGCAGTTTCATCAAAAACCACTTCCACTTCACTATCACTTTCCACAATACCCGTAGGAACAAGCGGGTTCCCGTCATCATCCATAAACCTAAGTTTACCTTCACAAATTTGTCATTCTATTTTATCGATTTTCTCACCAATAGGAGTATTACTAGAACTAAATCTGCGATCCCTCCATTCGTACCCAAATCCACATCATTATCAACCGATGTAAGCACCTTAAAAGGGTTTGACTTACTAACCTCTTTAGTAGACTCTGGGTTATTCATCTTACCACGAGTGTTGGCAGTAGACTTTTTAGAAACAGGTTGAAACACCTGTTTAGGTTTAAATCCTATCTTTTATCTAACCAGAATTCCTTTAGGAGTTTGACTAGTCTTCTTCAAAGTCTTTGTCGCACCACCACCGATATTCTTTGGACATTCCTCATAGACATGTCCAAAAACCTTGCAATATGCACACCTAGGGGTTTCCACTCATACTCAACACGAATATTACAAGTATAGTAGCCATCCCCCTTAATTCTAGGCATAGCCACGACAATATTATCTTTCAACTCCACATCAGCACGAAGCTCAATCATAACTCTAGCATAGCTTGACCTACCCCAAGATTGCATTCCATAATCAGCTGTATAAAAAGTCAAGCAATGAGGAGTACCCAGTTTAGTAGCAATGGTACTCAAGCCATCATTGCTGAAGGCCGTAACAGGTACACCATGGAGTTTAACCCAAACTGGAATAGTATTAACATATTCTTTCGATATGTTCTCATCCGGATGCCATTTCTTTAGGATCTAATCCGTCCATGGAGCTAAATTGAAAGGAGATTAATCTGGTAGAAGAGCTGAACATAGAACGAACAAGCCCATATTTACCCCAAATGTTTCTAACATAGTTAGCAACAACAGGGTATGCCACCCTCTTCCCCAAGAAAAAACCATATGATGTATTAGTCAAATCGATCACGTTATAATAGCACGAATGAACCCACCGAGTACTCAACCACAAGCAATCCCATTACCCCCAGTTTCTAAACAAAGGCGCTAACACCCACTCCGCCTAAGGCCTATATCCAATTTCTTCCCACTTGGTTTACCAGTAACATTAGCATACGAAGACTTACCGGGGGCATTACCAGCCATAGTAGTAACCGCGTAGATAATGGTGGAAAAGATCCCAGAATAGTAGTATCATCTAAAGAGCTTAGCTTATCCACATTAGCAGTATGGATACTTGTATCAACTAAAGAACTTTGCTTCTCCTTCTTCACACTGTCAGTCAGATGGAACATAATACAAGTGATAGTGTATGTCAGATGAGAAACACCATCCTTTGTTGCCACAACATCCATTTATCTTTTCCTCCTTAACTCTTCTCCTACCCCCACTCCCTTTTTGACTCAAGAAACCACGCTCCATTTAGCAGCTCGCACTTTAATCAGAAACCCACAAGTAAACCTTAATCGAATACCATAAAACAAGAAGACAACGACAATCTTCAACACCAAAAACCCTAACAGAAGTTAGGGTTAGAATTTAATGCACACCGAAAACCTTAAAAACAATAATCCTCCTGATGATCGAGACC
Organism: Tanacetum coccineum; assembly: GCA_026074375.1. NCBI lineage: Eukaryota > Viridiplantae > Streptophyta > Magnoliopsida > Asterales > Asteraceae > Tanacetum > Tanacetum coccineum. The sequence continues at coordinate 97,327 of BQNB010001152.1, forward strand.
CTAGTACAATAAGTCGACACAAAAAAAACTAGATCCCTAAATTAAAAACATAAGCGGAATACCAAATTCTTAGAATTAATTGATTAAAAATGGATTTATAAGTACGAATAAAAAAATAGGCAATTGTTTAGGTGGTTTAAAGGTAGGGACAAATGGCCCTCAATTAAAAAACCCATGGACAATTACTATACTGTTAGGATCCTTAAGAATAAAAACGAATTAAAAATCAAGAATAAAAACAAATTGGAATTGTTTAGGTAGTTTAATGGTAGGGAAGATCAAAATTTAAGGGATATTTAGGATCGACTTTTCTCCAGGAGATTGGGGTTTTTTTCTGATCGTGGAGAGTTTGATGGATATGTATAATGATTCTTCTTTTGTGTAAAGGACACATGTGATCGCAAATCCTAACGATCAAATTCAATATCTATGCGTTTATATGCTATGGTACAAATCTGAGGACGATCTGATGGTTAGATAACTCGGGATCACTACTTTCCCTCAATTAATGATAACACGTTATATGTTGACATAGTTACACCGTTTTGGTCATAATTCCTTCATACGAAATGCGCTTTTAATGATTCAAGAAGCCATGAAACCGGGAGAGAGATCTACGACATTCGTTTGGGAGTGGAATCTAAAATTTCAACTCGTTACTGGTACAAGTCAAGTCAACTAAGAATCTAGTATTTGAAAATATTATTTAGAATTGGACAAGCAAGTTATTCTCAGAAAGGACACATGTGATCGCAAATCCCAACAGTCAAATTCAATATTTATGCGTTTATATGCTATGGTACAAATCTGAGGTCGATCTGATGGTTAAATAACCCGGGATTAGTACTTTCCCTCAATTAATGATAACACGTTATATGTTGACATAGTTACACCGCTTCGGTCATAATTCCTTTATACGAACTGCGCTTATAACTCAAAAAGCCATGAAACCGGTCGAGAGAGATCTATGACTTTTGTTTAGGTGTGGAATCTAAAATTTCAACTCGTCACCAGTACAAGTCAAGTCAACTAAAAGTCTAGTATTTAAAAATGTTATTTAGAATTGGACAAGCAACTTATTCTCAGAAAGGACACATGTGATCGCAAATCCTAATGGTCAAATTCAAAATCTATGTGTTTTTATGCTATGGTACAAATTTAAGGATGATCGATTGGTTAAATAAATCAGGATCACGATTTTCCTTCACTTAATGATAACACGTTATATGTTGACATAGTTACACTGTTTTGGTCATAATTCGTTCATATGAACTCCGATTTTGATGATTCAAGAAGCAACGAAATCGGGAGAGAGAGATTTGCGACTTTTTAGAGTCGAATCTAAAATTACAACCCATTACTGTCACTAGTCAAGTCAACTAAGAATTTAGTTTTTGATGCGAGTCAAACATTCGTGATGCGGGTAGCTTCATAAATATTATTATAGCTCTATCAAAGGTTATATGAAGAGACATGAACAAAGAACGATGATTAAGTTATTAAAAGTTGATAAAAGATGGATCGAGAAAGAATCAAGCGAAGAAACAAAGAACAAATGAAGAATTAATGATAACACGTTATATGTTGACATAGTTACACCATTTTGGTCATAATTGGCTTAAAGGACTCCGCTTTTTAGATGATTTTAAAAAGAAGCCAACAAAACTGGGAGAGAGAGATCACAACTTTCGTTGGAGTCGATCTAAATTTTGACCCATTACTGTCACAAGTCAAACCGATATATGTAGTAACAAGAAAAATAATTTTAAATAAAATTGGTTAACTTTTGCATACAAAAAGAGGTGGGAATTTCGCTCCAATTTTTTATAAATTTTGCATTAAAATTTTCAAATTCTTTTACCAATAATTTTTGCAACCAATGGTTCAGTGCTATATTAGCAATTTCGTTGCTAATAATTGAAGGTTTATTTGGCAAAAAATAGAATTCCGTTGCTAAGTTTTTTGCAACGAAAATTTTAGCTTTGAAACCAATGGTTCGCTGCTATATTAGCAATTTCGTTGCTAATAATTGAAGGTTTATTTGGCAAAAATTAGAATTCCGTTGCTAAGTTTTTGCAACAAATTTTTTAGCGAAAGTCGTTGCTAAAAAAGAGAGGGGAACGTTTCCACCAAATTTTGAGTAGATAGCAATGAATTTAGAAACTAAAAATCGTTGCTAACCAAAGATTCCAGTTTTGCTTAATTTCGTTGCTATATTCTTGCTAATGTGTGAATTTAGTAACGACTTATTGGTTGTTGCAAAGTTTTAGTTGTTATTGACACTTTTTCTAGTAGTGACATGATGTCTCAATATCTATAATGCTTCAAATTTAGATTAACATTGTTATTGTACAAACGATCTATGTTTTGTTGAGACCTTTAGAGGTCAAATTCTTTATATTTTTGTTGAGTTTTTTTATTTTTATATACTTGATAAAGGATGGAAATTCCTGAATTCCTGAAATCCTCGATACCCCGTACGGAGAGGGGATTAGGGATCTAAAACCTTCCCCGTCATGGGGGGGGATGGGGATTACCGGTCCCTGTTAGAAATACGAAAGTATCGGTTACTTCCATAATTATTGTATGTCAGGCTCGTAGTATAATTGTTAGAACTTAAGTAAGCTAGTAAGGCCCAAGGCCCATGTTAAGCCCATCAAGAATACCATGGTCGGCCATAGACTAAGTATTTATACCCCTCTCCATGCCTTGGAGAGGGTTGGTTGTTCACTTTTCTTAATCTAATTTTGTTCATTTTCCTTTCTCTCTCTAGAAGTGTTCATCCCACCTTTCTCTCTCTAGTTATTCATTTTTTGTGTGTAAGATTAGATAATCAATATTCTACAATTGGTATCAAGAGCCATGGGGTGATATAGTTTGGTGTTGTGTGCGTTTTGATTACTTGGTTTTGTGTGTGCGTTTTTGGTTCGAACCATATACAAAGGATTTCCTCTTTTCTGTGTTCTAATACCATAAAGTTCAGTACTTTCTTGTTTATCTATCATAGTATGAGTTTGGTTTAAAAGCATAACTTTCAAAACATCACAAATCTTCATTTTTTTGTATTTTTGGTTCAAACTAGTTTTTGAGTCCAAAATCTTGATCCGGAAATTTTTTGTGTTAAAATCATAAAGTTTGTGTTTTTAAGGTTCTCCTAGTCTTAGAATAGCAAGAAGTACAAGTGATTTCAAGTAAAAACGTCAAAAATTATATTTTTAAGTGATTTAAAGTGTTTGAAGATAACTTTTTATACATACTGTTTGAATCCAGCGATTTATACGTATTTGAATTCAGCGATTTATACGTTGTGCATTCGGCGATTTATACGTGAGGCATTTCAACGATTTATACGTGAAGCATTCCAACGATTTATACGTGTCAATTTCAGTGATTTTTACGTGTTAAATTCCCAGCGATTTTACGTTTTAATTCCACGATTATTATACGTGCTAGATCCAACATTAATAACCTGAAATAAAAATCTAGTTGATTTATACCTCACTATATCCGGCGATTTATACATGTTTTCAAACGGCAATTTATACGTCCTTCTTAGGGTGATTTATACTCGTACATTGGAAGATTTATATAGCCTTGGAGATTTATACAATTTTTTTGTGATCTGTAAAATCCCGCGAAGTACTTTCTCAGTTTGATCAAGAATTGTAAAATCCCGTGTAATCTTAAGACTCATTCACTTTATACAAACATTAATTTATCACAACAACCTCTTATCACTGAACGATCAAAAGGTTATATTTTCTCATCAAATTGAAATGGATTCTATTAGTCTAATGGATTCTACCAATATCATTCTTCAAGGTCTACCAACTGATATCGATTCACTTGTGAATCATCACAGAGTTGCTAAAGATTTATAGGAGAGTAGTTCAATTACGATTCAAGGTACCACTTGACTAAGCAAAGAGAGAGTGTAAGATGTATGATGCATTTGATAAGTTTACGTACATTAAGGGGGAAACACTTCACAAGTATTACTTGAGATTCACCCAGCTGATTAAAGATATGAACATTTATAACATGAGAATGGAGCAATTTCAAGTTAATACAAAGTTTTTAAACAGTCTTCCACCAGAATGGAGTAAATTTGTGACTGATGTCAAGCTCGTGAAGGATTTGCATACAACAAACTTTGATCAGCTTCTTGCCTATCTAGAAACAACACAACTTCATGCAAATGAAGTCTGTATTTTGTGTGAACACAATCAAGATCCACTTGCATTTGTAGCAAATCCGCAGATGACACCACCCCAATTCAACACTTATCAGTCTTCATACAACAATCCTCAGCTTCAACAATATTTTTTTTCCACCGATAATCTTCAGTTTGGAATCAATCTTTCCAATCAAACATTACTCACCTTCTTATATTCCATCACAACCTCAATTCAATCATTCATTCTTTCCATCATCATATCCATATCAGTCTTAAATGAATCATCAAACCTCATTTGTTTCACAAATTGCTTATCAATCACCTCAAGTTACAACACGACCAATGACTGAGTCACCTCTTATGGACTCAAATTTTGCTGCTCCTGTATTCTCTCCAAGAGATGATCCAATTGCTTGTCTCAACAAGGCAATGGATTTTCTAACACCTGTAGCTTCTTTAAGGTTCCCTTCAACCAATAATCAACTAAGACCTTCCTTGAATCTAAGAAATCAAGCCACTATTCAAGATGGCAGGGTCATAGTGCAACAAGTAAAGGGAGACAAGGTCAAAGTTATTCTGGTACTGGGTATAAAAGAGTAGATGCTACGAAGCTTTTGGGGGAAACAAGCAAGTGACATGCAAGGTTTGTTAAATGCCTACAAATATCAGGGAAGACAATGCTAACATATGGCACTCAGCCTAAGCGACCAAGGAATGCGGCATGGTATAAGGAAAAAGCAATGTTAGCTGAAGCCAGGAAGCTAGACAAATTTTAGGATAAAGAGCAACTCGCATTTCTTGCGGATCTAGGGTTTTAGACTGTCAACCTGTTCATACAATCATTCCAAACACTGCTGCCTTTTAGACTGAGGATCTTGATACTTATGATTCTGACTGTGATGATATCTCAAATGCTCAAGCGGTTATATGGCCAACATTTCCAACTATGGTTTTGACGTTATCTTAGAGGTACCGAATTCTAAAACCTATCTTAATGATATGGAAAATCAAGGTGTGCAAAGCAATCAGGATTTTGCCAACCACCAGCTTGGATTACGAGATACTGAGATACATAGTGAGAGCAATATCATTCCATACTCCTAAATATTGCAAGAAACACAATAGGAAAATGTTCAAGATACTAATTTGCAGGCACAACAAAATTCAATGATATTATCTGTAATAGAACAAATGTCAAAACAAATGATTAATCATGTGAATAATTGGGAAAAGGCTAATAAGGAACAGAATAATGAATCAGTAACCGCTGAGCTAGAGAGATATAAAAAACGAGTCAAAACTTTTGATCAATGTCTTAACACAGATTTAAGTAGTCGTGAAAAAATGATTGATTCTAAAATGGATGATATGATTAAGGAGAAGATTGCACTGAAAGAACAAGTTGACTCATTTGAGCAAAATCTTTCTAAACAAATCAAAGAAAAGGAATGTTTATTGCAAACATTCACAATTTTCAAAAGTGAATCCAAAGAAAAGGAAGATAAATATATGGAAAACAAAATTGATTTGGAAAAGAAGATAAAGGAACTTGATAATGTTATTTTTAAAGTGGGTCAATCTGCTAAAACAGTGCACATGTTAACTAAGCCACAAGCCTTCTATGATAATATACACAAACAAGCTCTAGGTTATCAAAATCCGTTTCACCTTAAGAAAGCTCAGCGGATTAAACCAACCTTGTATACGAATCCAAATAATATTTAGAAAGTGTACAAGAAGCAAAAATCCGAGTATGCATTAGAGTATGCATCTAGCAGCTGGAATTTTAAGTTTAATTATTAAATAAATGATTTGATTTTGATTAGATCAAAGATAACTCCTGATTACAGTTTAGAACTAGTAAGAGCACTATATTTGTTTGTTTTTCTTAAATCTCATATGTCGTCAACATATTAAAAAAAATAATGCCATCTAAGCTAGATTTTAAACCTTAGCTCAGAATAAAATTTATTTTAGGAGATCTATGAAACAAAATAAAAAACCTTGGAACAGTTGTTTATTAGGATATACATACACGGATAATAAGTCTTAACATAATATGACATATCATTGAGCGAGCTTCAAAGTTAATGAGATTGAACACATACATGGAAGCATTTAGTTTAGCTAATGATTCATTATGTATGTCATATTATGTATTGGACTAGTTGAAAAATTTCCATGAAAAGTCATCAGAAAACAATTGAAAGAACATTCTAAAGGGCCTATAAAGAACTAAAGATATGTTCATCGTTTACAATTTTGGATAAGGAGCTTTGTTAATGAAACACTAATGTTAGCTTTGATATAAATAATGTTCAACCCTATTCATAGTAAAATTTCATCATGAATGATAATATTGCTGACTAGATGTGTTTGACTGAGAGGATTGTTACACTTTTTTATTAAAAGAACAAGAATACTTCACAGTTTGGGAAGTTGTTCAAAGGAATGTCTCAAATAGGTGTTTTTTCTAGGTTCAAACATCCTATGGAGTGTACTGTGGTGATACTAGTATTTTTGTACTAGGACTTGGACGCACATGTACAAAATGACAATCATTATATTATTCAAAAACTTCACTATAAGACTAAAGTTTAACCATTTCACACACATATATAACACAAAGATAAGAAATGAAAAGAAGAGATGGTGGAGCTGTTGGATAATCTTTGTTTATCTCACATAAGGATGTAGAGAGTATTTCTATTACACCTTTATATAAAACACACTCACACACCCTTTCATGAGGTGGGAGGTCTCTTTTATAACAAAATAGGCTTCCTCCCTTTTGCCTCGTGAGGCAATGTGAGATAGTTTGAATACTATCTTACGCATTAACGTAACTTAGACAATTTTACTAACTATTACACGCTTATGATATGTCTATCTATAACAAGACTCGTGAGATTGATAATGATTGTCACTTCACTAAACTATTAATGCTAACAATCTCCCCTTAAGAGGCGATCCTCGACATCTCTCTTAGATTACAATAATAATCAACACTAATAATGCCAACAATCTCCCCTTAAGGGGTAATCATTGATATCTCTCTTTGTGACATTGATCTTCGATCTTTAATGATTCTTGTCTTGACCTTGAGTCTTGTTCGTGTAATAGATAAGCTAGTTCCTTTTGTTCAAATCATGCTCTTGTGATCTTGATCTTTGATCTTTAAGTTGTTTTTCTTTGTCTTTAGCCTTGAGACAATCTTTGTAACTTTATGAGAACATCTTCTTAACCAACATAGTCATACTTTGACATCACTTGAAAGCTAACAATCTCCCTTAATTTAGATCTTTTGACTTGATCTACTTGTAATCATATTCTTGATATTCTTTTGAGGAAGTTCTTGATTATCAGAGTTGCAGAAGTGTATCTTTTGATGTTCTGAGCTTTCTTTAAGGCTTGATTGATGCCTTGAATATGTCTTTAAGGTTTGAGTATGCGCATGTGGCCTTGAAGACAATGGAATGGATGGGAACGCCCACATCGATACCTACACTTAATGGGTTAGCAATAAAAATAGATATGGACGATTATCTTTGTCTATCATAGAAGTTTTGTTGCATTAACCTCCGGTTCCATGAGGACCGCTTAAGGCGGTCCTCACGGTAGATCTATGATCAATAAGAACCTCCTTGACAGGTTTCAAGCTTAAAGCATAAGATCCTCTAACATGAATGCATTAGATTCTTTGTACTTGCTTGTTCTCTATACCGGATTCCCCAAAGAGGGCTAACACACGATGAGTATTGCTACTATTAGAACGGTATAGAGTAAATTAGTGAATTACTACTTTAATTATTGAGTCGTCAATTCGTGTGTTCATTTCCCATGCCCAGATGCCTTTTTGAGGCTAACGACGGACATAAGATCAACATTAGAGAACTGTGAGGTTCTTATATATCTAATGAAAAATGATTTGAAAATCATTCAAAAGTGTTGAAGAATAGAGAGTTTTTGAACACTTTAAAAGTTTTTATTTTGAAAAATATCCGTCAATTCTCATTATATCACACATGTTACTTTGCATCTATGTAGGACTCTTGAACAACTTGTGTTCTTGTTTTTGAAAAACAAGTGTATATAAAATTGTGTTCTAATGAGATTTATTGATTGATCTCAATGGCTTTAGACTCTATAAGTGCATATTTGTTTTTATAATCGGAAGTTGGAGCTATCACCTTTTTAATATCGACAATCTCAAAATGAGAGATTCAATAGAAACGTGTTGATCTTCGTGAGAAATGAAACAAACTTCTCTTAAGAGAATCCTGAGTAGCTAGAAGGGTTATGCACTGCATCACTGGGTCCATGATGACTTGTCTTCAATATCAGAATCAATTTTGTGATTACCAATAGATTATGCATTGACCCGGTTTCTGCCTAAGTTTATGGAGGGTTCATTTCATTTCACCCTTACATAACTTTTCTTTTTCATTCTTCAACCCCTTCAATCCCGTTCTCACTTTACTCCTTTTTTATATCATACATAAAGTCTTCTAATCAACCTATTGGAGTGTCCCTGGGAAGATCCATCCAGTTCTGACTGGATCATGGAACAATACCTAACCGTAACCACCTTACATCTCATTGATTATCATCAGTTGGTTGGTCATTGGGTATTATATCTCATCAATAAAACCATTTGAAAAAACAATAAAAGTGTTTAAATAAGAAAAACAGGTTTAACACTTTTAGAGTTTTTTTGTTTTCAAAAAATGCTCCCCTACTCATGTGCATCATGATTGAGATAAACTAACACATGGAGGAAAGAGTTCGCACTTGAGTCAAATATGATCACTTTGTAATCTATTTGTCCCCCTAAAAAATAGGGTACCTCTTGATATTTTTCGTACCAATGGATTAATAAGAGTTTTGAAAGCACATGAGAGAAAATGGTAATAACATGATTTTATTGGAACATTTTGAGATTTTGCTTGCTAAAGTCGTTTTACGTCACAAAAAATATTTATAAAAACGGTATGATAATACAAACCTATATACCTAAGTATCTTAGTAAGTATTGATCTCCCAGGTTGTCGTTCTAAAGGAGTGGTCAATTTGAGATACGCCGGTCAAGTTTAGTTTGATGCTTAGTTATCGTAAAAGGTATGTTTTTAGATTTTAAGACAAGTATTTAAATAAATGCTAGAAAATGAAGGCAAAAATCATAAGGCAAAAATAATATATAACTAAACTACGGGAACAATAAAAGGATAAGAAAATAATCTACGGGAATATGTTTGTCTAGAAACAGTGGCTAAAATATCACGATTAATAAAAGCAGTTATTTTGGTGATCAAAAACTCGTACAAGGGTTAATCTCTTTATACAATCGTATATCAATTTTATCCTTTATACGCGCACGTCCAGCCAATTAGTTGATAATATAGGTTAAGAATTAGACTACTAGAGAATTTATATTCTTTCCAACGGCTTTTGCCCGTTAAATTGAATAAAAACAATCTAAGTACAGCGGCGCCAAAAACTTGATGTGTCGTCGTGTAAGTGTTATTTTTGTTATCAAGTTTTACTATTTATTTTATGCCGACTATACCTAAAAACAACACTCTAACGGGCAGTGTACCCGGTCAAGATGTAGCTTCGTTGGTAAGTAGGGTGTCGATCACTAAGAGTGGAAGTTAACTCTTAATTCTACTGGTATTTGATTTATTTAGTTTTAATATTAATTTAATTTAATTATTCTAATTAAATCTAATTAAACTTAAACTAATGCAAAGGGGAGTTTTCAGCCTGAGAGACTGGCACAAGTTTAGTTCTAATTATCCTAAGGTGATAACAAATAATGCACACAAGAGATTAAAAAAAGATTGGGAAGCGGTCAAATGTGAGGAAAACGTATTAGCCAGTTTAATCTAATAATATGCCTTGATTGTCCATTCGTGCAACGATTGTATTAATTCATTGGTGGTATATCATTCCAAAGTTAGGTTGCTAGTTAATCCTATCACAATTAACCAAAACCCGCATAAAGCTCACACCGTTGATTATAATCTATCTAGGAAACTATATTGGTGGTTATATTGAATCCTAGCTCATGGAGGCTTTACCAACTTACTGCTTAATGGAAATTAATATACTAGTAGTCCATACCCACTTAACTACCTATGGAAACAAGACGTTATGTGTAATCCTAAGTCACCGACTTAGTCTACCTATCCACTTAACCATAGATCAAAACAGGGCTTTCTATTGGTGATCCTATTATTCTAATTATATGAATAAGCATTATATGTTTTCATCCCGGACTCTTAGCCTACGTCCAAACAACACCGATGTTGCAGCGCATTAAATATGTAGGACTAGACCCAGTTGAATGATAGAAAAAACATATAATTAAGCACATAAACGGGTATGAAGTGATAAACATAATCAACATACAACGAATAAGGAACAATCGATCTAAAGACAAATCAAAACATTATATTATCATAAACATGGCTAATACCTAAAGGTATTAGCCGATAGTCATTGTAATAATACACGAAATCATAGATGAACGATTAAACATAATGCTAACCGAACGCGTATAGTGGAGTGTAGAGATTACAAGAGTTTTCCCATTGATCGAACCACTTTTTAGGACCTTCTTGGCTTTATAAATCTTCTGGAAATCGGACTTGGTTGCTAAAAGCATACCTACAACTGAATGTAGGGTCTTGTATTTATAAGCTCTTGAATGGAAGAAAACTAGTAAGTATTAATTACCCATTAATGGCTAATTAATACATTTGACCGAATAAATATACACTTTCCATGTATCTTCCATTGACCATTAATTATCTAATTAGGGTCTTGATACGGCGTATCTTTTGAGGTGGATACGGCGTATCAGGCTGTCTGTTTAGAGTGTGATCAAAGACTTGCCATATTTACGTATGTAGGCATTTAATTATCATAATGGTAGAATAATTCTTTGACCAATCATCATAATGATGATTTCATAACCTCTTCTTTATTTTTGGAGTGTAATAACTCCTCTTCAATGTCATTAATCTTCGGTTATGCTGTGAAGTATACGCGTGGATACGCCGTATCCTCAGTAGTGGATACAGTGTATTATCTTGGATTCTTTTGACTTCTTCTCTGTTGACCAAAGTATCATATATGGCGTATCATTGATGTGGATACGGCGTATTCTTCAAAGTCAGGCAATGGTCTTTTAGTTCGTCAAGTCTTGGATACGGCGTATGCTTCTAGAATGATACTCCGTATAGGATGTCAGAATTAGTAGACTTTCTCGAACTCTTTATAATTACTGCAAATAATAAATATAAGCAATTAAGTACCAATTCTTGCAATATTTATATAAAATGAGTAATTTATATGGGATAAATGATGCTATAAAATAGACGTTATTTGATGTCATCAAATATCCCCCCACTTGAATCCTACTTGTCCTCAAGTAGACTTTAGAAAGGTTTTTGAAAATGTATCCCAACTGAAGTTGAAGCATCGTTTTGTCCTAATCACCTGTACATAACCAAGCTCCTCACGAAATATGGAAATGAAAACACTCAGATCACTCGACTAATCTAGGGTGCAACATTTGATTGGTACGCTCAATTGCTCGGTCGTGATAAGTTTTGTATCATAGGCTTGGCAAGGATACACATCTCCACCGCTAAAGCTAAGGAAGAACAAGTCAAAAGCTAAATTGGGTTAAGAAGGCTTACGGTTAATCATTCAACAGTCTTTCACCATAAGTACCACACCAACAAGGCAGCTGTATCATACATACACAGCCGTAACGACGGAATAGACATATACAATCCAAACACATCCCTGTTTGTGTTTAACCAGCGGTTAGGATGAAGAATGATATAGGGTAGGGAGCTTCTAACTTTCACCAAAATTCGTCATCCAACAAGGCAGCTGAGACATGCATACATGGCCGTAACGACGGAATAGACATGCATGCTCGAACAAGTCCTCGTTCGAGTAGACACTAAGGTTAGTTGCTAGGAAAGGGAAGTAAAATGGGTGTTAAGTAAAATTCACAAAACAAATAGATTAAGCCAACAAATAAGGTACGGTTGCTAGTAACTTTCCCCCGACCGTTCCATGACAAAGACTCGAACATATAGACAGACGCCTCGATCACAGAAATGACAAAGACAACCTAAGTTGGCGTTCCCATAACGGTCAACTTCCCTTACATCCCGCTCTTTACATACTTTTACATAAGTGGTGATATCAGCCACTTTTTACAAGACTTTACATCGTTGATTTTTGTAACGTATCAACGAATAATCGATCATTCCAAGTGATTCCTTCGGTATAAACTTCTTTTGAACCGACTATTTTTCTTCTTTCTCTTTTTTTGCTTTTTCTTTTTCCATTTAAAAAAATACATCATAAATCTCGGTTTAATTCCACCGTCTTCACTTTCATAATTCATCCGGATAATATTTTCCTTGTAATACTTCTTCTTTGGACATGATTCATAATCGCGAAAGTAGCGAAACAAAATTTCACTTTGACACGTGAAATACAAAACATTACACGAAAGAAACTAGCAACATTGGTAAAATAGGCTTAATCTACATGGTAGGCTGAGGTGCAAAGGTGTAACGAAACATATAATATGGTGTAGAAAAAGAAGGAATGGCTCAACAGGTTGTTCTAGGGGATTTTACTCTAAAAATGAAAGTAATCAAGGGTTACACGGGATTTAACTAACCAGTGTGGTTAATTATTGTTACGACATGTAGGCTATTTGGTTTAATCCTAGAAATTTATAAGTTGAACATGTTCTTCCATCTAAACCCATAGTACTAATCATGGCGGTCTCTAGTGATATACCAGGCCAAGTTTTAAAGTCCACTACATCACCGGCACACTCATAATTTTGTGGAATTTTAGTAGATAGTTGGAAACGGAATAGGCTTAATTCTCACAATATGTATCAAGGGTTATAGTGCGCTAGGTAATGTAACTAGTGATTTTTACAGAAGTCATGGTAAAAATTTTAAATTTGGCCTATATTTAAGCACTTTTAAGCTCGTAGCATGTTATTTTGTAAAAAAGAAGACAAGTACGTTCTAATTCTTCATCCCCCCCACTTAAGTTATACAACGTCCTCATTGTATAGATAAAATAGTTAAATAATAAGGGAAATAGAATTAGAACTAGGAACTTCCCTGATATGTTGCTCTATGTGATTCTCCATTTTAAGTTTTTGAGCAAAAGTGTGTTGATGAGGCGTCAGAATGCCCGTTAGAGTTCAACACACGCGTCATTTTCAAAGTATACCATATTGTTGATTTCCTTACAGCAAGGTCCTGCATAAAAGATTAGAAGACAAGTGCAATTTCTATCTCGCTACAATGGTACAAGAAAACAATTAAACACACCACTTGGGAATGTGAGCGTATCGTGTCCTCCATATCTGAAACGTGCCCTTCAACCCTGCTTTGGAATGTCATCTGAGGATTGTTCAGAAGTTCTAATTCGGTATCAGATCGGGGCATCGAAGAGACACAACAACATCTCTTGTTTAGTGATCTGGCCCACCAGTTGAGGATAAGAGCTAATGTTAGTTCTTGGAAACAAGATGCATCAGACTCCCATAGGGTTTCTTCTTCGAACTTGCTCATCCATCTTTAGTAAGAGTTGACTGAACCAGAAGCAACCCTGAATCATTCTTCTCCTCATTGCTGTACTTACCACTGGTTTGATCCAGCTGAAGGCCGTCATCATATCATCGTCTTCATCATCATCACACTATCATGCTTTTCCTCTTGTATCTTTAACCATTGTCCTGCAACTTCCTTAACCATGGCAGTCTTCAAAATCTGCAATCAAAGCTTCCATAAGTGCATGGTAAAATATGTAGATGGCAGTATTTTTTTCGAGTTTCAGACATTGATCCTTATTCATGGGCTTTGAAGAGATCACACCTTTAGATCAACTTTATCAGTTGACCTGATGAGTAAGTTGAATCTTGTTTCTCCTCACCTTGTTCCTTTTTGATTTTGATAATCTCCTTCGGACTCTTTTCAGATTCGTGATTCTGGATAGACTCTAGGCCAGGCATCACAGAGTATTTCTCGATTTAAATCTGCAGTGTGTTGTTCAAGAACCTTAAGGAGAGCATCATCGATTTTAGTTCCTATATATTTATCAACATCCGTAGGAACTTGGGATCTAATTAAAGCTAAAACATCAGCAGAGTGATCAGTCCATACTTTACTTTAACATCTCTTGCTCCATCTTGCCACGTCTTAGCTGAAGGCGATGAATGGAGTTGATTTCAGGAGAGATGTGGTGATTGTTGTAGCTTCCGTGTTGATTGGTGGAGGAGGTGACCAGTAATGATGGCATAAAAGATAGAAACTCGGTGAAGGAGCCAATTCACTGGAGGTGTTGACGTTACTTCTGCTGACTGGATCAAGGTATGATTGGAATCAGACTCCTCCCTAATCTTTAGATTTCTCCTGATCATATTTCGGTTGGTTTTGTTCATAAAGAAATTGATCCCCAAAGTTAAAAGTGTCATCGAGATTTTTCATTAAGACATAGAACCAGAATGAATTCTGGTTTATCATCGATGACACGTTCGTCTGTTATGAGCTTCAGGTTTTCATGAACCTTTGGGTAGGCTGTGGCGAGGAATTCATCATCCATGTGCTCAGGGTTTGGTCCAGCAAGAGACACATGTAATTTTCCAGAGTCTGATCCAGTCTGGTCTTCTTTCATGGGCTCAGGGTCTGGTCCAGCCAGAGCCTCATGTGCTTTTTCAGGGTCTGATACAGGAATGCTTACTCCTGATGTTACTGTAGACGTGTCTACTTCATCTTGATCTTTGTCACCTTTAGGAGCAGCGGCTTCTGTTTCACTTTCAGTTCTTTCTGAATCAGACGTTGATGAAGATTCATGGTCATTCTATTGTTGTGTCATCAATCATGTTGAGATGGGTCTAGTTGCGAATCATGAGGAGTTTTGATCACGCCGTAACAATAATAAATGATCAGTATTCTTTTTCTTCTTTGACAGATCGATCAGGGAATGAGCTACTTGTTCTTCAGTTACAACGGCCTTTCCCTTGCCTACTACTTCATGCAGTTTGGAAGTTGTTTCTAATACTGGGTCCCTGATCATTACTCCTCCAACAGGTGCCTGACCTTGTGGCAGAAAGGCTGGATCCAAGCTAGGTAATAGCTCATATCATGTCACAATCATCAACCTTCTCCTTCTCGACCTTTTTGTTTATTTTTTTTTTTTTTCCTTGATGAGCTTCCAAACTCATCTTCTTAGCCATTTCGAGATCAGGATCATCATCTTCTTCTTGAGGAATAGATTCTTGTTGAGCTTCATCATCTTCGTCAACAAGTTGGAAATTAGGAGGCTTTCCCTTCTAACATTTCTGTGAAGCTTACCTTTGGTGAAGGTTTCCTTTGTCGGAAGGAGGAGCTGGCTTGGATTGTTTGACTGGAGTGGTAGGATTGTGGCGCTTTTGGTTACACGTTTTGTTACAGTTGCTCGCTTGCACTTTCATGAGGGTTTTCTTTTTTTATTCCTCAAGCATACCATTTTCCGGATACTTGGGAAAAATACGAGGATTGTTTTAATGCTTTGCAGTTATCAAGGATCGAGAAAGCCATCCAAACTCTCAACTGACTCACCTTTAGGGACAAACTTAAGATTTCCTAATATATAATCATCTCCAGTATGATGAACAGCAGAATCAGGACGTCGATGGATGTTATTATTGCTGCAAGTAAGTAGAGTTATCACCTATGGAAACCGTCCATAAGGAATGAGGAGAGGAGTTACTTTCTTCTTTGGGTTCTTCAGACTGGCTTTGTGACTTGCTTTGTGTGAGAAAAATGTCTGGATCCCTTGAGTAAACTCTTCCCATATCAGCTCTGCATGATCAACATTAGTTTGAGTGACGATTCCCCATAGCATTTGCAGAACTGGGTGTCTGGGTTTGTCACGGTCCAGAAGTCTTTCCTGTCAAGCACTGGTTGATCAAGGTTAGAATTGCTCTCCATGGTTGATACACATAATTCACCCGTATATTGGAGACAATTTCTACAGGTTCAGGGTACCCCAGCTCATTAACAAAATCAATCACAGTGTTACCAGACGGAGGTAACTCAAACGGTTGAGCTGGGATGACAGGAGTAATTGCTAATGCCTTTCTGAGAAGATCAGCACTTAGATCGAACCATTGTTCATCAACTTGACAACTATAAACCCCAGTCTTCTCGTTATATTTCATTGTGTGTTTTTTCCAGAACTGATGCAGAAGAATAGCAGGAACATTTGCTGAGGCAGTGAATGCTTGGAAGAAGTTGGTATTACTCAGGATGTCCACTGATATCTGAAAGATGGGGTTCTTTTGAATCTTTTGTGCATTGAAAAGAAGGTTGCTTTTCCCGATTGTTAACCACTGAGAGCGAGGTACAATCTGCTCATCTGTTCTTGTAGGAGGTTGAGTGGGAACATTTTGTTCTGCCATCGTATTCTGCAAAAGAGCATTTAACAAAGAAGACAAACATTGCAGAGAAACGATGTTAGAGAGAACGTTAGCATTGATAAAAGTCATGTAACTGCACGATTGATTAACAACAGTTGTAACTCGTTTGATGAAAATCTACACATGATCGCACAGGATGCAGAATTATCCAACAGGATCAATTACTTGTTAACTAAGCCCGGATGGGAGTTTAGACAAGCAACTGGGTCATTCGAAGGGGCCTTGAAGATATTGGGCTTAATGGCTAAAAATATGGAAACTTAGCCAACCGCCGCAAGGCAGAATGCCAACTCGACTCTGCCGGAGCGAGAATTACAAGACCAGCCGCGAGGAAGGCACCAAATCGCCATGAATTACATTTGAAAAAAAAAGGGGCGGGTTGAGTATTTTAATATACAAAAATATTCGACAAACCGCCGAGAGACGGCGGTTTACCTGTTGGAATAAAATAAAAGAAAGTTATGGCAACTCGCTGTTAGTCAACCCGCTGATAGACAACCCGCCGTAAGGCAACTCGCTGTTAATCAACCCGCTGTTAGTCAACTCGCTGTTAGTCAACCCGTTGTTAGTCAACCCGCTGTTAGGCAACCCGCTGTTAGTCAACCCGCTGTTAGGCAACCCGCTGTTAGGCAACCCGCTGTTTAGCACACACGCTGTTAGCAAACCGCCTTTATAGGCAACCAGTGGTGCGTCGAGTTATTAAAGAATTATAAAATAACCAACTCGCCACCTAGAAACATAAGCAACTCGCCGTTCGGACAGATTTCTTAAAATTCAACCCACGCACCTCCCTTGTCAAAACTAATCATCTTCCCTAAGGCATTCTATGCTATCCTACGCAAGAAGACCCACATTACTCCCGACTTTTACTTTCTAACAAAGTCAACCCTCCACTAAGAACTTGGGCAACATCATCATTATGTTAGTGATAGAAATCCACACATCAAACTTATTAATAACACCTTATGAACAATTCCCACAACTAAGGTCACACCTTACAACACTACAATTGGCATTACATTTAAAACTAACCTAGATCCTATTTTTTCTTACACTTTTTTGATGTGGTTCCGATTGATTCCATTGATATACACACATAATAAATGATATAGATTAAGGTTCGATACATACCTTTGCAAGAAACACTGGAAATCAAAGATTCGAGTTTATGTTCTTGGGCGCGAGTTGCGTGAAAGAGAGAGTGTGTGTTTTGTCGTTGATCGATTTTTGTAAAGTTTGAACCAATGCAACATCGCCGCTTCTTTATGCTCCTTAGTTATGAACTTGGCAGATTTTAGCCCCTTAGGTTTTCCATCTTCTTTAATTTTTTGTTTAAGTATTTCTAAGGCTTTTCTAAGATTAGGCAATTGGCCAACTTAGTCCCTATTGGTTAGTAAGGCCTAGGAAACAAAGAGCAAATGCTTTTTAAACCCTAAGCATTACAACACTAATAACTTGGACCTTTGAGTAAAATAAATTGAACTCCCCCCAAATATTAACCCATTAGAATACACAAACATCTTATAATTACACTTTCATCGCATCCAACAGTCTTTTGAACCCCTTGGATTTTCCCATTTACTCTCCCCCCCTCAAACAACACCCGTATCTATTGAAAGAGCTTAGTCGTTGATTAAGAGGAAACGAATCAGCTAACAGAACTCTTCCCTCACCAATGTTATACGAATACACCCATAAAGCATGGATAATAAATAATCCTGCCCAGACATCAAACCAGAGTTGCATATGAATAATGCAAAAGCACAGCCTTTTAGAATTCCAACGACATAAAAAATATTTCCCTAAGTAAATTAATATTCTTATAATAATACTAAAAAAAATTCCAAGTATATATATATATAATATATATATTATCTATATATAATAAAATATATATATATATACATCTAAAATTTATATAGGATAAATTTACAAAAGATACACGCAGACATTCGTTTACTCCCCTCTCCTTCTTGAAGACGTATAAGTATTTTTATTCAGGGGTCAAACTCTTCATGCCTAGGCTGGAAAAAGAAATTCAAAAACCGTTCTCTTGAGTAATGCATTGGTGAGAATGGTCTGCGAGCTGATAATTTGTTTCCAGGAAGTAGAAATTTCAACCACTCTATTTTCCACTGATGCTCCTGCGGAGATATGGTGCCAGTAAGTTCAAAAAATTAAATGTTTTAGACGAGAGTGCAGGACGTTGTTACAGCAAAAAGACAATAGCACTTTTGTTTATCACAGTACAGAGGAATTTTATTGAAGTTAAATCCGTAACTATGAGCTGTGATCGCAACCAAAGATTTGAGCACAACATCCAACATGGCGATGTATTCAGCCTCTGTAGTTGAATATTGCCGTGCTTCTTTGCTATCTTTGAGGAACCAGCTAACCAATCTATCTCAAGAAACGACCCACTTCCCGACGTACTTCTTCTGAATTCTTGGCATCGTCCCCCGCCATGATCCCATCAGCATAAGCTGTTAGTGACAGGCGTTGTCTTTCGGAAACCAAAGACCCATGTTTACATGGTTCCTTTCAAGTACCGAAAGACACGTTTGATAGATTCAAAGTGCTTTTGGTAGGCTTAGCCTGATATCTAGCACACATGCAAACGGCGAATACAAGGTTGGGTCTACTGGCTGTAAGGTACATAAGGGAGCCAACCATACCTCTGAATCGAGTTTGGTCAACTGGAATCCCCATGAGATCCTCGTCCAGTTTCAATCGATCCACCATTGGTGTATCGACAAGGGTCAAGAGAATCCATTCCATTTTCTTTAAGGGTTTCGAGAGCATATATTGCTTGGTTAATAAAGAATTGGCCATCTGACATGAGAAACTTGTAGTCCTAAGAAAAACAACATTTGTCCCATCATCGACATTTGAAATTTGGAGCTCATCTCTTTTGAAAATATGTTACACGCATTATGATCAGTTGAGGCAAAAATGATGTCATCTACGTATATTTAAACAAGTAGAATATGTTTGCCTGATTTGCGTGTGAATAACGTTGGATCCACGGCACCCTTGAAGAAATTGTTGGCCAACAGGAACTTTGAGAGTGTGTCATAC
Organism: Tanacetum coccineum; assembly: GCA_026074375.1. Taxonomy (NCBI): domain Eukaryota; kingdom Viridiplantae; phylum Streptophyta; class Magnoliopsida; order Asterales; family Asteraceae; genus Tanacetum; species Tanacetum coccineum. Next base: position 117,099 of record BQNB010001152.1, read on the forward strand.
CACGCCCTTGGTGCCTGCTTTAGCCCATAAAGAGCCTTCTTCAGACGATAGACGTGAGTAGGATTTCCTGTCTTCAAATCACTTCAGGCTGACTACAATAGACCTTTCTTCTTGAAGATCACCATTCAGAAAAGTAGTTTTGACATCCATCTGGTAGATGATCATATTCTTGGTTGCAGCATTGGCAATGAATATTCTGATGGCCTCTATCCGTGCAACTAGAGCAAACGATTCTTCAAAATCAATACCTTCCTCCTAAGACATATCCCTTTGCAACTAACCGAGCTTTGTTTTTTAGTACATCACCATATTCATCAAGCTTCACTTTGTAGATCCACTTGAGAGCGATAACCATAACATAGATTGGGCGAGGTACTAATTCCCATACTTCAAGTCGATCAAATTCGTGAATTTCATCTTGCATGGCTTGAAACCAGCAGTCTTCTATCACGGCCATTTTTGAAGTTTCTTGGGTTCGACTTTTGGGACAGTTCAGTATGGAAACAGCACCAATAAAGCAACGGATGCTAACTGTTATCCCTGGTATATACAAGGACCGAGAGGGATTGCCAAACGATGTTATCCAAGGAGATCTTTGGTCCAGTCTCTGATATGATCTGGGGTGGTTAACTTGGTTGGGTTTCGCTGAATTAACATTCCCAGATGATGATTGTGCCGAACCTGGATCTCCAGTAACAAGGTTATGTGAAGGATGAAGAAACATCGGATTGATTGGGGTGTCTCGTGAGTGGTTGTCTTCTACAATATCTTGAGGTTGGACTGGATGAGGAATATCGTATGTTGACGAATGAAGCACTATGTCTATGGAGCATCTTGAGTAATCGTTGTAGACAAAGATGTAACCTGGTTGAATCAACTTGAGCATTAATTTCGTAGCAAAGGTCTGTCCATTGAACTCGAGATTGTTCAAGGTGTTCATCAAACCATTGTTTGAAATAACATCTCCAGCTCTCGAATCGGTTAAGAGCGAGCCCTGATTGAGTTGTCCAGGGGCCATGAAATGAAAGGCTTGGGTCCTGAACTCATGCGGGCAGGAGCCATCGACTGATGCATCTCATCGAATGTGACGTGAATTGTTTCCATTAATCGATGAGTTCTCTTGTTGTAGATTCTATAGCCCTTCCTGCTAGAGCATAACCCAACTAAAATCCAATGTCACTTGGCTTGAAATTTTCCAAGAACTTCGCTATACATTTGTAGATAGCACAGAGCACCAAATTACTTAAAAATTAAGATCAGGCTTCTTCTTTTCATGTACAATCTCATAAGGGGTTTGTATGTGACAGTAGAATTAAGGATCGGTTCTGGGTGTAACAAGCAGTAGCTACACTTCGTCCATAGAAACATTGGCGCTTTTGAGAATGATCATCATTGTACTGCTGCTTTCCACAAGTGTATGTATTACGTCATTCGATAACGCCGTTTTGTTGAGGGGTTTCTAGGAACAGACTTTTGATGAAATATGCCAACACCTTCATAGAATTCAAACATCACTTGGTTGACGAATTCCGTTCCATTATCTGTGCGGATGAATCTGACTGTTTTGTTGAGACCAAGCTGTATTTGCTTAAGAAAGTTGATGACAAACTCTGGAGTTTCATCCTTGACCTCAAATCTTTACCCAATGGTGATATCTTGATAGCCATCCACGATGACTAAGGATGTATTTTATTCCCTTTTAATACTCTGGACCTCATTGGACCACTACAGATCCATGTGAAGGGTTGAAGAACTTCCATATTGTATTTTCAATTTTGCCGGTGGAGAACTTCTGCTTTTTCCAAGTTGACAAAGCTGGGCAAAAGATGATCCTTTTCAAACTTCAATCTAGGAAGACCTCTAACCAGATCTTTTCGAGCAAGATCATTTATTGTGCCGAAGTTTAAATGGTTTAAAACGACATGCCACAACCATAGATTTGACTTGGAATCCATTGGACAATAAGCATATCGGAGAAGACTTCATCATCTCATCAATCAAAATCGTGTATAAATTGGTGCTACGACTACCTTTAAGTATGTCTGTACCATTAATATCACGAACAAAGCAAGTATGCTTTCTGAAGGCAACTTCAAGTTCAGAATCACAAAATTGCCCTACAGAGAATAGATTGTGTCCAAGTCCCTCCACGTAGTATACTCTTGAGATCACACTGTCACCCATAACATAATCTCCATAACCCATGATAGCTCCTAAGTGATCATTCCCGAATCTGACTGACCCGATGAACTTTTCCACAAAATTCATGAGCTTTGAACGATTCCCCGTCATATGTTTTGAACAGCCTGAGTCCAGATACCAAAGCATGACCTGTACGACCTGCATTTGAAAACAGTCGAGTTTGGAGAGTTTGGAATTTCGGTTCCCCAATTTTTGTTGGGGTCCGTTGGTTAGCATATAGAGTAGAACATTTCACAGAAAGCTTAGTTAAATGGCACATTTCGCCTAAGGCAAATTTCTTTCCTGTGGGTCTCCATTGATAACCACAATCAAGTTTTCCTAAGGCGAGTTTCTTTCCTGTGGGTCTCCATTGATAACCAATATCTGTAAATAGTTTTCCCGTAGCTTTCCAAACCCGCTTGGTCTTGTACAAACTGTTATCAGACAGTCTGCCTTTTGGTTTCCAGATCTGCTTCCCTTTATTCAAGACAATTTTAATAGTGGAGGTAGCATTCACAGAATTCAAGATATTAACAACACACATTTCATGACTTGCAGAGTTTACACATTTGTTACAAGTTTTGCACACAGATTCAGAATTCGAATTAATTACAACACGCTTAGAGCTAATGCTAGAATCAACCCAATTCACTTTTGTCCAAACTGACTTATTCGTCCTAAGGTGTACTTCTACTTCCTTCTTATTCTCCTTCTTAGCAGGCAGGATCCTGTTTTTCTTTGTATTGCTTCTAGGCTTTGATCCGCTTGCTTCAGTGGAATCGTTTACTCCTGTAGAAGGAATCACAGGGATATTAGTCTGTTGAACTTTCTGGTGCACTTCGTGTTTCTGTGTGTTGCTAGGATGAAGTTCCTGGTTTATACTAAAAGTAATTGCTTTTTTTCTAGTAACAAATGTAGAAGGAGCCTTGTTATCTCTTTCAGTGAAACTTTTTGGCAAGTGCAATCACATATTTCTAACAATTCACTGAGATCGCTTAGTTATTGGCAAGCATAGTTTTAAGTGTATATCCAGTGGTTTAACTACTCTAGCTACCCTCAACAATCTCCAACCTTTCTATACTCCCTTAAGATGATGCCCTGATATAGTTTAAAGGAGCACTCCTATTGTTCTAAGGGGAAGAGGATGGGTTTAACGACAATGGCATACATGCCAGGCAGCAAGAAACTTTTGGTTTGTGACATAGTCACTAGTGAAACAAGGCTCTTTTGCTTCGACTTGACTTTTAGACTCTCAAATTTCATATTAACAGCATAGATGTCTTTTCACTTGTGTGAGCACAGCGTATCTTAAATTGAGTCATACAATTCCTTGTAATTTCAGTTGACATTTCTAGTCTATTCTACGCAATCATTTTGTTTCAATAAGAGCATGACATTCTTTAAGCAATATAAGGCACACAACTTCTGTATTCACATTAAGCGACTAAGAACTTTCAAGTTTCCTAATCACGTTTGTCTTTTCTTGAACCTGATGTTCGAGATTCTTGATCTTTAAAAAAGAGTTAAAAAATCAAGGAGCTCCTGCAATGTGTGTGAATTGTTTTATCAAAACGTCCTGGAAGATGTTCTACTTTAATTGCAAATTTAGGCATTCCCTTCAAGTTTTGAAATAAGTTTTAGACTCATCATAAACTTTAGACATGATCAGCTGACAAAGATCTAGACAACGTGATTTTTCCACATCATCCAGCAGTAGAGCCGACAAACAATTAACAATCAAATATCTCATATTCAATGAGAAGGTTTTTTTCTTTCATTTCAGCACATTGCTTGTCACAGTATTCTTGGCACTTCGTGATTCATTTTGATCAAAAATTTCTTCCATTTCTTTAACTTCTTTAAAGAGGGCTGTTTGAACTCCAACAAAGTGTTCTATATAAGAGTTTTGAAAAATGGAAATAACTCATGAGTAACATCTTTTCGTTTGCTCAGAAACCTCTTTCCCCCTCGTAATACCTGTTGGGGTGATATCTAGTTTTGCAAGTTTTTGTACAAATTCCGTGAAAAGTCTTGTGTGAGTACATAAAGATTAATCTTCCTGACTTTAGTTAGAAGAATTCTGGGGCCAAACTTGATAGAGTATTTGGGTGGATATACTATCATGCTGAAATTGTTTTTCGGAGCTAAGGTCTCAGCTTTTTTCCTGTTGTTGTCATCTATGACCTAAATATCTGTTCAGGGCAGATTTCTTTAGGGAGCAAAGATGTCAAAGAAAGTTTTCTTCCGAGAAATCAGGGGGGGGGGGGGCAAATCCCTAAACTTTGTTTTCCATACATAGAGCGGCTTTTTGCAGTTTTCAACAGAAAACAGCATTCTATTCTAGTTATACATCATCTCTAACTCACGCGTATCCCTGAGTCATGTAGACAGTAGGGTGTAATATTGGTAGGAAACAAGTACATGACCATTATACAGAGCAGACTGAGCTTGCTTTGCACGAGCGAGACATAAAGGATTTTGGTAGCCATTGCTACCTTGTGCTTTTCAACAAAAATGATTTTTGGTTACACAACATGTGAACTGTTTGAACCGAACTGATCCTGTTTGTATAATCTATCTTCAATCTTATCTTTTAGCTTCTTTATGTCCAAAAATTCTTCAAGGAATTTGTCTTCCTTTTGTTTAAAATCCTTTTTCAAAAGTGTTACTTCTTCTGTCTTTGACTTATAATGGTCAACGGTAGAACTAAGGAGTATTTGTGCTGAATGAAGTTCAGATTTTAAAGACGTTTCCTTTCTATTTCGGTCTGAGATAATTATTCTCATTTGTTCATCAATTTTTCGTTCTCTATCAGTTAATTCAAATTTTGCCCATTTTTCATACTCCCCGACCAGTTCCTTATATCTCGCAAGTTCAGAGGTCACTGAGTCATTAACTACCATGTCTGGCTTATTTGCTAATCTACTTTGTACACCCTGTTCATGCATTTCATCGAGAATTGACATCAATGCATCATTTCGCACAGAAGATACATTTCTTTGAACAACATGATCTTCGTTGTCTTCCATATACTGATCATACGGAATAATATTACTAACGTACTCAGTAAAAGTCGCACCGAGTCAACAACTGTTGAGTATTCAGACGGTTTCATCTCGTGTACATCATGATACTCATCTAAATGTTTACAAAGGTATCATGATCATGTATCCGTCAAGGAGTATTTTGAGTCATAATGATATCCCGGCTTCATTCGTAGATTCATATTCCTATGTGAATTTGTCAGAACATGGTCTGTGTGAATGGGAACCCCTCGCAACATCAGAGTCGAATGCATCACATTTCATACAGCATCAAAAGACATGGACCACATTGAGTGCCAAATCATTCTCTGGTGAATCACCACATCAATCATCAATGTTGGAAAACTGTTTCTCCTACAAGAAACAACGACTGTTCTTCATCCAGTACTGCCCACTCTCATTGGTGCTTTGCATTAGTAGCCATCTTGTCCTTGAAGTATTCTGAAAAATCTTGAAGTCGCTTTGGCCATTTTTTTTTGGACATTCCTCCGGCTTATGTGCCCTAGTCCTTTCAGTTGTAGCAGCACTTGAAGGGTTCGCTTGACCAGATTAATAAAACCTCCTCTGTACTGACCCTCCTACATTCCAGACTACAACCTATTCCTCTTGCAAATTGTTTTCTCTGAAAGGGTCTTCCTTGTTATTCGATGTATCTTCCACGGACAACTTGATCACAACTTTCCCGTCTTGAACAATAGCTTTGTTCCTATGCATTAGACGACAGCTCCTAAGTTGATTGTTTGTTTGAAGGAAGATGTGATTATGTACGATTGAGTTAGGAGGGCAAGTGATCTGGATAAGCTATTTCAATCAAGATTTCTATGAAGAACTTCCTGAGTCCATTTTGAAAGTTGTCAGAAGGATATGGTTCTGTTGAGGATAGGAGACTTGGATATTTGCTTAGGGAACTGCTGACTGAGGCGTCCGCCACTAGTGCCAAAGGCTCATTATTGGTTGACTGAAACTTTCCATCATAATTCCTGTTCATCATTAGTAGCACCACATGATGCTTTAAGAGGCCATAGCAACTGATCAAGTTTGACTCTTTCAAACCTCTGTTAAGTTTTGACTTCAGTTATGAACTACCCACCAGTAACATGTTGTTCACAAACTTTGAATTCAGCTGCATCCTGGGAATGGTCATCTTGATGTTTCTCAGGTCAATTAATGGTCTTTTGTAAACCTAAACGTAGTTCCTTGAATGGTTTTCTCCTTTGATTTGACGGAAGTGTTCAAATTCATCGTATAACTGAGATTCCCTGTCATCCTTTGTTAAACACAGAAACCTCTCCAGAATCATCTTCACTTTTCCCCCAAATATCTTTGCTCAGTAAAAGAGATTGATGTATAGTAGATGTCTTTGGTATACCTTGAAGGAGGATATTGGTTGCACGAATGTCAGCTTTATACCTTTCCTTTTCTTCAGCTGAAAGGTCGTTAAGGACTCTAGCACGTACTGGACCTTGTTGAACTGCACCCTCAGTTCCTCCAGTAATAACATCTGAGACCGTTCCCATATGAAATGGTCCTTCTCTGATGGACTTCATAATATTCTCTCCATTATCCTTTCCCTAGACCATACAGACTATACGTTTGTTAGCCACGATTCAAAGTCTGTTCTAACTAAAGCATTGGTGGGCGTGAATCAGAAACGCATTCTGGATGTCTTCTTGCATACTAGACATCTTGTATTATTATGATATGATATGTTTTGATCGATCAATGATTAGTGAGTGTACGTTAAAAGTGGTGAGGTTAACGTATTCGTATTTTGTTTTAGTGATATTAAATCCCGAGTTTGAAATATTTCAAATTTCTAAGACAGTAGCTCAACTCGCCGCCAAAGGCTACCAAACCGCTGCAAGAAATAGGGCAACTCGCTGGTGGAATTTTAAGGCAACTCGCCGAACACAACTCGCTGCCAAGCAACCCGCCGCGAAGAAGGAATACAAACCGCCGTCTATATTTTAATCAAACCGCCGTTGAGTTTTACCAACCAGCCCCAGAGTTTCGTTTTATATATTTGCTATAAAATATTCAAACCCCCTGATAACATGTTCAAACCGCTGGTAAAACCAACCGCTGGTAAGCAACTCGCTGGAAAGCAAACGCTGGTAAGCAACTCGCGCACCTAACGCAACGCCGCCGTGTGACAGAGGGTTGGTAACCACTTAATAAAATATTAATATTTTAGCAAACCTGCCGTGAAAAATTCTTGCAACTCTCCACGAAGAACAACGACTTTTTATCACAACCAAAATCACTTATAAATTCACCCTTTTGAACGGTTTGCTTGATTCCTTTTGCACAACACAGTAACGACAAAGGTAAAATAAGCTACTAGAAACCCACCCAAACTTTATCAATACTAACAACAAAATTCGGAGAATAAACTTAAAAAACGAGCTAGGTGCCTTTAAAAGTACAACTTTTCCGATCTAAACAAGAAAAAATTGCACATACACACATCTAATCATCCCATTAGCTCTGATATACCATTGTGTATATCTTATATCATAAAACACGGGTCGATTCTTGATTTGCTAGTTTTCTTAGTAGCGAGAAACACTTGAAAGAAGTTTTTTCTAGTGGAGAGAAAATGTGTTTCCTATGAAAAGGAAATAAATGACTAGCTTCACTCTTCCAAAGTTGGAAGAGGCTTATATAGTACTTACAATATACCGGGTATTAGTACCCGACGTAAAACCAAAAACCGTACTATTAACTATTAAACTACGAGCCATAATAAACAGTAAAATACACGGGGTGATCGAGTCTTTTTCTAATATCTAACATGATGACAAATAACGCATACAAATGATTAACAAAAGATTGGGAAGCAGTCAAATCTGAGGAAAACGTATTAGCCAGTTTAATCTAATAATATGCCTTCATTGTCTATTCGTGCAATGATTATATTAATTCGTTGTGTCTATCCCAAACAAACTTAGGTGGATCATGCTCCCTAGACTCGAGGTTTGTCATTAGTTAATCCTGTAATAATGAACCTAAACTACATAAAGCTTACACCGTTGATTATAATCTATCTAGGAAACTATATTGGTGGTTATATTGAATCCTAGCTCATAGGGGCTTTACCAACTTACTACTTAATGAAAATTCATATACTAGTAGTCCACACCCACTTAACTACCTATAGAAACAAGACGTTATGTATAATCCAAATCATCGGCTTAGTCTACCTATCCACTTAACCATAGATCAAAATAGGGCTTTCTATTGGTGATCCTATTATTCTAGCTATATGAATAAGTGTTATATGTTTCTATCCCAGACTCTTAGCCTACGCCCAAACAACACCGAAGTTACAGCGCATCAAATATGTAGGACTAGACCCAATTGAATGATAGGGAAAACACATAATTAAGCACATAAACGGGTATGAAGTGATAAACATAATCAACATACAACGAATAAAGAACAATCGATATAAAGACAAATCAAAACATTATATTATCATAAACATGGCTAATACCTAAAGGTATTAGCCGATAGTCATTTAACCATACACGAAAAAAAAAAAAGAAAAATCATAGAAGAACATTAAACATAAATGCTAACACGAACGCTTATAAGTAGATGTAGAGATTACAAGAGATTTCCCATTGATTAGACCACTTTATAAGACCTTCATGGCTTCATAGATATTCTGAAAATCAGACCCGGTGGTAAAAAGCATACCCCAAATAGTATTTAGGGTTTATTTATAGACTCTAAAAATTCATCTATAAGCTTATTGAAATTCAATACGATGTATCGGGTTAACTTGGCGTGGGCTCCATGAATAAAATATTCTATAATTTTCCTGAGCTTGTTTCAATACGCCATATCTGATTTTTGGATACGGCGTATTGACCAATACGGAGTATTGAGGTTTTGGATACGGAGTATTGGCTGAAAACGTGTTTCTCTTGATAGTTGACCAAAGTATCATATACGGCGTATCTGCTGATGTGGATACGTCGTATTCTTCAAAGTTAGGTAATGGTCTTGAGTTTTTCGATGTCTTTAGATACGGCGAATTGATGTCATAACCAGTCGGCTTTCTCAAACTCTTCGTTTATGCTTTAAAACACGTCCTCTTCTCCATCTTTTGCTCAATGCTCGATAATTACTGCAAATAACAAATATAAACATTTAAGTACCAATTCATGCAATAAATATATTAAATAAGTTCATAAATACGGGATAAATGATGCTAATAATACGATGTTATTTGATGTCATCAAATATCCCCCCACTTGAATCCTACTTGTCCTCAAGTAGCCTTTAGAAGTTTATGAAAATGTATCCCTAAGGATTTTTTTTGTTAAGCATTTATTTGATCAATTACAAGTACATAACCAAACACCTTACGAAATAGGAAGATGAAAACACTCACATCACTCAACTAATCTATGTGGTAACATGTAACTATTTTGCTCAATTGCTCGGTCGTGATGAGTATTCTATCATTGGCTTGACAAGGATACACATATCCACCACTAGAGCTAAGGAGTAACAAGTTTATAAAGGTAAATTGGGATTTTATGAAAAGGCTTAAGGTTGATCATTCTAACAATCTTTCACCAAAAGTACCACACCAACAAGGCAGCTGAATCACACATACATGTCCGTAATGACGGAATAGACATATGTGATTCGATCACATCCTTATTCGAGTTTAACCAGGGGTTAGGATGAAGAATGATATAGGGTATGGATCTTCTAACTTTCACCAAAAGTAATAAACCAACAAGGCAGTTGAATCACAAATACATGGCCGTAACGACAGAATAGACATGCATGACTCGATCACATCCTCATTCGAGTAAAACCCAAGGTTAATGATTAGGAAAGGAAAATAAATTGTTGTTAAATAAAAATTCAAGAAACAAATAGATTAATCCAAACAGATAAGGTACAAGTTGCTAGATATTTTTTCTCGACTGTTACCATGATAAAGACTCAACTATGTACACAAACGTCTTGATCATAGATCAAAAACTACAACCTAAGTTGGTGTTCCCATAACAGTCAACTCCCAATCATCCCATACATTACATACTTTTACAAAGATAAGTGGCGATATCTACCACTTTATACAAAACTTTACATCGTTTTAAATTTATAACCACGTATCAATGGAAATAATCGATCCATCAAATAATTTCCATCGTTTATGCTTTCCCGAACCGACTATCTTCAAACTTTCCTCCTATTTTTTGTTGCAATTTTTAAATTTATTTTTATTTTTTAACATACTATACTATGAATCTCGGTGTAATTTCACCATCTTCACGATCATAATAACTCCGGATAATTTCTTCCATGATTCTTCATTCTTCGGACGTACCAATAATTGTGATGGTACAAAAATATCTAAGTTTTGACTACTTTTTACATTCCTATTGCAATGTGCAAATTTCTAACCATACCAGAGATAGAAAATGACACAAGAAAGACATAGGAAATACATACTTTACACTTTAAGCAACTAGCAACTGATAAATGGACTTAATCTAACAGGGTAGGCTAAGGTGTAAAGGTATAACGAAAAAAATAGTTGGTGTTATCCTAAAGGATTGGCTCTACATGTTTTTCTAAGGTATCTTACTCTTAAAGTGAGAGTAAACAAAGGGTTTATATGGGGCTTAACTAACCAGTGTAGTTAGTTAATAAGCAACATGTAAAGGCGATTTGGGTGTAATCCTAAAATTTACCAATTTAAACAAGTTACTCCATCTAAATCCATAGTACTCATTATTGTGGTCTCGAATAGATATACCAAGCCAATTCCTAAAGCTACAGCATCAGGTCGGCGAGCACTCATATTTATGTTTGAATATAGTAAAACATTTAAAAACAGATAATGCCATATCCTCACAATATCTAAAATAAGGGGTTTAATGTGTGCGGTAATGTAACTAGAAATTCACAAAATTAATGCTGAATTTTTTTTTAATTTAAGCATATTTTAAGCATTTTAATATGAAAAATAGGACAAGTAACGTTTTAATTCCCATCCCCCACTTAAGCTATACAAACTCCTCGTTGTATAGATAAAACATTAAAAACGAGAAATAAAAGAATTAGAATGAGAAACTCCCCTGATGTTTTGCTCGGTAGATTCTCCATTGTTGATTTCATGAGCAAGAATTCCAGATTGTAGATACTTCACCAACGTTTGTCGATTTCTTTCTAACGAGGTCCTGTGCAAAATTATAGGAAAACCATGCAAAATCCTATCTCGGTATCTACGGTTAATAATAAATAAAACTAAACGATACGCCGTATCCATGTTTCTGGATACGCCGTATTGAGTCCTGTAAAAAATCCTAAGGTAGTCAATACGCCGTATCGCAAACCCAAGGATACGCTGTATGGAAACCTGTAATTTTTTTTGAAAATACTGGAAACTAAATACTGGAATGTAAAGGACTGATAATGTTCAGACAGGTCCATACGCCGTATCCATAGGGGTTCGATACGTCGTATGGACTGTCTAGGAAGACAGACTCGATAATAGAAAGATAAATTCCGGGTTGTCTCCCGGCAAGCACTTTTGTTTTTGTGAGTCTTTAAGTTAGACTCCCTTCAGCCTCATGTTATACCATTCTCGAATTCTATAACTTCATCATCCTCTTTGTCAATGTTACCTCCGTAATATTTCTTTAATCGTTGTCCATTGACCTTGAAGCTAAACCCGTCCTTGTCTGTGATTTTTATAGCCCCGTGCGGATACACCATTTTAACAATGTTTGGACCGCTTCATTTCGACTTAAGTTTTCTAGGGTACCTCTTCAGATGAGAATTATAAAGTAGCACTTGATTTCCTACCTTAAAATCTTTATCACCACGAAGTCTAGAATCATGCCATTTCTTGGTCCGTTCTTAGTAAATTCTAGTATTCTCATAAGCACCATCTCTTAATTCGGCTAACTCATTAAGCTGCATAAGACGACTTTCGCTAGCAAGCGTTAAATCCATATTACATTGTTTTAATGCCCAATGTGCCTTATGCTCGATTTCTACGGGTAAATGGCATGCTTTCCCATAGACTAATCTAAAAGGTGTACACCCTGTCGGTGTTTTGTAGGCCGTCCTAAATGCCCACAATGCATCGTTAAGTTTTTCGACCAACCTTTAGAATTGTACCCCACTGATCTTTCTAGGATACACTTAATAGCCCTGTTAGTAACTTTTCAAGCTGATAATTACAAAAATGTGTCCCTTTATTACTAATCAAAGCTTTAGGAATTCCAAACCTAGCAAATAACTGTCTTAAAAACTTAACCACAACGCGCGCATCATTCGTTGGTAATGCTTGAGCTTCAACCCATTTGGACACATAATCGACAACCACCAATATGTATTTATTACCTCTAGATTCGGGAAACAGTCCCATAAAATCTAATCCCCAAACATCAAAGACTTTGCATACTTGAATGTTATTTTGAGGCATTTCGTTCCTTGAATATACGTTCCTCGATCTTTGACATGTATCACATCGTCTTACGTACTCATTAGCATCCTTAAAGACACTAGGCCAATAGAATCCGGACTCGTAAACCTTTTTTGCGGTAACATTAGCACTATGATGCCCACCAGTAGGTCCCGAATGACAATGCACCAGAATTTCGAGGGTTTTACTTCCAGCCACATATCTTCTCATTATAATATCCGCGCATAGTTTAAATGCATAAGGTTCTTCCCAGAAGTAGGTCTTGACTTGCGAGAAAAACCTCTTTCTTTTTTTGAAGGTCTAGTTTGAGGGAACAACCTTTCCAACAATATAATTAACGAAATCCGCATACCATGGTTCATCATTATTAAACTTGAATTTTAGCGCCATTAAATGCTCGTCGGAGAATTTATCAGCAATTTCCCTCTCAGTTAACACCTCCATATGTAGATTCTCTAAAGTAGATGAGTGATATGCGGCCAAGTCTTCTGCTTCCTTTTCACACTCTCGACTGCGTCGCCAAAAACTTTGATTGTGTCATCGTGTAGGTGTATTTTATGATAGTTCAAGTTTTAAATTTATATTTTGCCGACTTTACCTAAAACAACACTTTAACGGGCAGTGTACCCGGTCAGATGGAGTTTCGTGGTAAGTAGGGTGTCGATCACTAAGAGCGAGAACTAATCTTTTATTTTATTAATATTTTGGTTAACTAAACTAAGTTAAATTAAACTATGTTAATTCTATTCTATGTTAAATCTATGCTAAACCTATGTTAATCTAAATTCTAACGGATAAAGGGGGTTTTCAGCCTGAGAGACTGGCACAGGTTTGTGGTGACTTAGATCTACTTAAGACACAATAACACACGAAAGCAGACAGACAAAAGATAGAAGAGCGGTCTAGCCAAATATAAGAAAACAGTATTAAACATGATTAATCTAATTAGAACGTTGGTTTGTTTATTTAGTGAAATGAATACTTATCTCGAAGTGGCATATCATTCTTAAGACTTAGGCGTTATTTCTTTCTAAGACCTATACACATAGAATTCTGTCATAATTAAACGCATCCGCGTAAAGCATCCTATTTGCTTATTATAATCTATGTTAAGGATTAAAGAAATGGCGATCTTGTTAAACCCTAGCTCATGGAGACTTTACCCACTTACTGCTTAATGACAATTTATATACTAGTAGTCCACTGGCCAAGTCTTTATAAGTGTTAAGACGTAATCATTGATCCTGGGGTCACCTGCCGCGTCCAACTAAGATCACTAATCTAAAGGGCGAAGAAGGTCATATTTGTTGTCACACCCCAGACGGGGCCTTGGACGGAATAGTGTACGAGGGCGTGAGTATTTAATCCGAACACAAGGGCACAAGAGAACGCCACTAATGGACGTTTTGAAAATCTATAAATTGTGCATTGTTTATAAATAAATATGTTTTACAATATTTAAAGGAATTTAAACATTTGCACATATAGGGTATGTAAAAATGTAGCGGAAGCATATATTTGTTTTCAAAAGCAACGAGTATGGATATTTTGATCGTTTGGAAAAGAGTATCTTATTGCACGTAGAATCACATAGCAAATCAAGAAGTACAAAGCTAAGCACCTGAGAAAAAATGCTAAACGGTCAACACCAAGTGAGTGAATTCATAGGTTTAGTAAAAATTTATGAGGACCACATAAACGTTAGTGAATTCAGCTTCACTAAATGTATAACGAAAAACAATTTAATAATCAGAATTCGTTAACCAAAGTAGTAGGACCACCAAGGTTTACAGTACGCACCGTGACAGTTATAGGAGATAATAACTTCACAATACTAAGCACAGGCGACTATTATAACGGATACAATATCGCAGATAAGTGTATACTGTTGCGCTTAAGGTATACTGTTGCGCTAAGCTCATGACACCGAAGCTAATTTAGTCAACAGGGCATGTTACATCCTGTTGCATAGTATTCCTGCCCTAAAGCGGTGTCCCAAACCAAAGACCACCATAATGTATAATCGACATGACATATATCCGTTTGTTCTTCGTTAAGTGGAACCAAAGCGGATAGGGATAATTAGTCCCAATAGATCTATCTATGCACTCGTGCTCCCTCAACCGGTCCTCCGGTCGAGAAATTAACAGTTCATGATAAGTTGGGCAGAAGTAGGTTTGTAAGCTACTTAGGCAACACGTAAATAGGATATGGTAACTGAAAACACTTGTGTCCAATGAAGAAATAACCATTTTATTCATAACAACTTTAAGTACTTAATCCCATAAGTAGAAAGAGTGTGATATCAATCAAGTAACCAAGTTTGTAATTAGTGTGTAAACGAGTTGGAAATTCGGTAACGTAAACAAGTTTGTAACGAGCATGTTTCTCACCCCAAAAGATAATAAAACATTTATTCAAAACGAGTAAAATGTGGGGCTATGAACTCACCTTGATGTTGCAGAGCAACTAGCAGAAATGCAAATAATAATCACAGCACATCTTTAGATACTTGAAAGGTCAACCCAAATTGGGCATTTGGTATCCTAGGGATTCACCATTTGACTTGGAAGCTTTCTCTGATAGTGATTATGCTAGAGTTAGCCTTGACAGGAAATCCACAATAGTAGGTTGTCAATTTCTTGGCAAAAGGTTGATTTCATAGCAATGTAAGAAGCAGACTATAATTGCCAATTCTACTACTAAAGGAGAGTATGTTACTGCTGCTAATTGCTGTGGGCAGGTGTTATGGATCCAAAATCAAATGCTTGATTATGGGTTCAACTTCATGAACACCAAGATTCACATTGATAATGAAGAAACCTTATAGATAAGAAAAAGGGAATCATCTCTAAGACAAGTATAAGAAGTGATCTTAAGTTGGATGATGCTGATGGAACAGATTGTCTACCCGCTGCTACCATTTTTGTAGAATTGGAAAGAATGAAGTATGAAAATCTTACTCAAAAGCTTACATTCTATAAAGCTTATTTCTCATCCTAATGGAAATTTCTCATCCATACCATACTGCAATGCCTTAGTGCTAAGACTACATCCTGGAATGAATTTAGTAGCATTATGGAAACTGCAATCATATGCCTTGCCACAAACCAAAAATTCAACCTTTTCAAGTACATTTTTAACAATATGGTGAAGAACTTGGATGGTGGGATAAAATTTCTCATGTACCCAAGATTTGTGCAAGTCTTCCTGGATTAACAAGTAGAGGGAATGTCCAAGCCCAAAGGGGTTTATGTTACACCTTCCCACACCAAGAAGGTGTTTGCTAACATGAAGAGACCATGCAAGGGTTTTTCTGGAAGAGTTACACCACTATTCTCCACAATGATGGTTCAAGCTACAGAAGACATGGGTGCAGATTCAGCTACTCCTACTGATTCTCATTCCACACCTATTATTTCTCAACCATCATCATCTAAACCTCAAAAGAAGAAGTCAATGAGGAAACAGAGAAAAGAAAGTGGTCCTACAGAGCCTGTCACTGATGAGGCTCATGTATCTACCCCTTCTTATGATCCACCTTAAAGTGGTGAGGATAGTATGTAACTTTCTGAATTGATGAATTTATGTACCAGTCTATAAGAGAGAGTCCTTGATTTGGAAAAAGCCAAGACTGCTTAAGCAAAGGAGATTACTAGTTTAAAGAAGAGAGTCAAGCAGTTGGAAAAGATAAGGAAGTCAAGACCTTCAGGGCTAAGAAGGTTAAGAAAGGTTGGTTCAACAAGCAGGGTAGAATCCTTTAATGATGCCAGTTTAGGTGCTTAGAAGGATGCATTCAAACAGGGGAGGAAGATTGAAGACCTTGATGCTGATGCAAAAGTGACTTTGGTGAATGAGACTCAAGAGATGAATGATGACAACCTGATGTTTGATACAGGTATGTTGGAAGAGCAGGAAATTGAGTTTGAAAAGGTGGTTGAAGAGCCTGTAGTTAGTGTTGCTACAACTACAAAGTCATTTCCAGTTAGTGCTGCTGAAGTAGTTACTACTGCCAGTGCTAGTGTTGAAATTCCAGATGAATTGACTCTTGCTCAAACTTTGATTGAAATCAAAACTACAAAACCTAAGCCTCTTACAACTGCTGCTACAACAGTTACATCTGTTAGACCAAAGGCTAAGGAAATTATATTTCATGATCAGGAAGAACAAGTTTCTGCATCTACAAAAGCATTTTCTTCTTCACAATCACAACTTCCACAAGTGAAATACAAACGCAAAGGAATAATGGTGGAGCCTGAAGTGCCATTAAAGAAGAAAGATCAGGTTGCTCTTGATGAAGAAATGGCTACAAATCTTGAAGCTCAGTTGCAAGTTGAACTTATTGAAAAAGAAAGGATTGCAAGGCAAAAGGAAGAAGAAGCCAACATAGCTTTGATTGAATCATGGGATAATACACAAGCTATGATGGAGGCAGACTTTGAATTAGCTCAGAGGCTATAAAACAGAAGAACAGGGAGAGATAACCATTGAAGAAAGATCTAGATTATTTGTAGAACTCATGAACAAAAGAAAGAAACACTTTGCAAAACTTAAAGCTGGAGAGATAAGAAGAAATCCACCTACCAAAGCTCAAAATAGAAATCAAATGTCCACTTATTTGAAGAATATGGCTGGATACAAACATAGTCAGTTGAAGAGCAAAAGCTATGATGAAATCCAGAAGTTGTTTGATAAGAAGATGAAAAGAGTAAATACTTTTGTGGACATGAATTCAGAAGTAGTGAAAGGTAGTGAGACAAGAACAGAGGAAAGTTCTAAAAAAGCAGGGGATAAACTTGAATCTGATATGTCAAAGAAGCAGAAGATAGATGAGCATGTAGAAGTTGAAAAAGACAATCCAGATGAGGAAGAAATGAAAAAGCATATGGAGATAGTTCAAGATGAAGAGGAAATAGCAATTGATGCTATACTTCTAGCCACGAAACCTCTAATGATTGTTGAATATAAGATTGTTAAAGAAGGACAGAAGGGATTTTATCACTTAATAAGAGCTGATGAAAGTTCAAAAAGATATTCATCAACGATTAAGATGCTTCAGGGTATTGACAGAGAAGACTTAGAAACTCTCTGGAAGTTGGTCAAAGAAACGCATGGAATAATCAGGCCAGTTGATGAATATGAAAGAGTGTTATGGGGCCTAAGTTTGCCCTATGTTCAGAAAGCTTTTGAACAACAAAGACAAGATCTTGGAATTAACCAAAACACCGGTTAATGAAAATTGCTCGACAGTCATCCTAAAGACATTTCCCGAAAAATTAGGAGACCCGGGTAGATTTCTGATACCGTGTGATTTTTCCAAGTTGGATGAATGTTTGGTGGGCCCTTCCGATCTCGGTGCACCAAGCATCATCTAATGCCACTCTCCGTTTTTGAAAAGCTTAATCTCCAAAGACTGACCAAAACTAGGATGATACTCGAGTTAGCCGACCGATCAACCTCCACTCCCACCGGCATAGCCGAAGATGTTTTTTGTAGAAGGTGGCTACCTTCTATTTTCCAGCTGATTTTGTGGTAGTTGACTATGATGCCGACCCTAGAGTCCCGTTGATTTTAGGAAGACCATTTTTAAGAACGGCAAGAGCCTTAATTGATGTCACGGTGAAAAGATGACCTTAAGACATGAGACCAATTCCGTTGACTTTCAAAGTAGAGATACGAAAAATTTCTCCTACAATGACATAGAATCAGTTAACAAGGTCGACTTTATTGATATAGCTTGTGAGGAATATTCTCAAGAGATTTTAGGATTCTCGGAAGTATTAACAAAAGGAAATTCCACTCCTTACTTTGAACCGATCGTTGATACACTTCTCCCACCCTCCACTCAATCGAAGGGTCTGATTTCATTCATGAGAAATCGACGGCTGAACTTTCTGATTACTTCGTATAAGTCAGGAATTAATGATAGCGAATGTGATCCGATGAGGAACATTCTTCTACTTAAGTCTTCCTAAATAGAGAGCCCCTATCACCAACATCCCAACCAGCAAATACTTTTTCCGAGGTTAGAAAAAGAACTTACGATTTGTGAAGGCCAAAACCGATGAAACATCAATTGATAACCTCCCGATGTCGAGCTCAATGACTTAACCTCCCCACCTCGAATATATGTTTTTTGAGGGTACACAGTTACCAGTCATAATTGCTAAAGATTTGAGTGTCTTTGGAGAAAGCCGCTCTCATTAAGGGTGTTTTGCAGTCCCACAACGAGGCCATCGCTGGAAAACTTTCCGATAATCAAGGTATTAACACCGGAATTTTGTACCAAAATTCTAATGGAAGAGACTACACACCAGCTGGAGACCAACATCATAGACGGTGAACCCAAAAATCCACGCTGTCATAAAAAGAAGTTGAAAAACTTCTCGACGCTGGATTTAATTACCCTATCTCGGATAGTCGCTATGGTAAGCCCAGTCAACAATGTACCCAAAGAAAGGTGGTTTTAAAACGTAGTTGAGAAGAGCAAAATGAGTTGAATCCCCTAACTCGGATTAGTTACTGGGTGACGGTATGCATTGATACGAAAGTTGAATGAAGCCACCCGAAAAGACCATTTTTCCACAACCATGTCATGGACCAGATGGCTCGAGAGACTTGCGGGAACGAAGTACTTTGTTTTCTCGATGTTTCTCAGGATTATTTTCAAATACCACATCGACTCCAAATGACAGGAAAAGACAACATTTACTTGCCCATATAACGGGAACCTTTGCCTACGCCCGCATGCCCTTTGGCCTCTGCAATGCCCCAGGCACATACAGAGATGTATGATGCAATTCTCCACGACATATCGAACAAACGATGGAAGTATTTATGGATTGACTTTTCGGTTTTTTGAAGTTCTTTCTCTACATGCATAACCCACATTTGAAAAGATGCTTAAGCGATTGAAGACACCCGAATAGCTCAAACTGGGAGCAAAGCCATTCATGGTTAAGAAGGGCATTGTTCTTAGGACATAAAATCCTCAAGTCGGAATTGAGGACAGATCGAGCTAAGATTGACGTTATCGCCAAGAGCTCCCTAACTCCTAACAACTGTAAAAGGGGTCCGTAGTTTCTCTTGGGCCATGCCGTTTTTTTATAGAAGATTCATCCAAATTTCTCAAAAATACCCGTCCCATGACCATGTTGCTTGAAAAAGAGACGTCCGTTTTTATTCTCCAAAGAGTGTATTAAGCATTTTAACACTCTCTAAAAAAAAATCTAACCCGACGCTTCCAATCCTGATTGTCCCCATACTGGAATGAACCATTTGAACTTATGTGCGAATCAAGCGAATTCGCCTTAGGTGCAGTCTTTGGGGCACACTCATGAAGAAACATTTTCAGGCTATACATTATGCAAAGTAAAACAATTAATGAGGCGGAAATACCAACGTTACACCACAGACAGAGAAAGGAAATGTTAGCCTCTGGGTGTACGCATTCGACAAATTCCGATCTTACCTTGTCATGACAAATGCAACTGTGTATTCGGATCAATTTCCGCCCTCAAGTATATCTTTGCTAAGAAAGATTCTAAGGCAAGATGCTTGATGTGGTTCAGCTCCTTCAAGAGTTCGACTTTGAATAATTGACACGAAAGGAGCTGAGAACCTAGCCGGCTGATCCATCTATCACGATTAAGAATCCACACAAAAATGAGCTCGATCCAAAGGAACAAATGGAAAAAGTTTCCTCTTGAAACTCTTAGTTCCGAGTTGCTATTCTTGATGCTATTACCCATGGTTTGCTGACATCGCAAACTACCATGCTGGAAATTCGTATCAAGGGATTTCGTCTCAGCATAAAAGAAAGTTTTTTAAAGACGACAACATTACTTTTGGACGACCCTTCTTATTTAAAGATATGTGCAGATCAAGTTGATTAGGAGGCGTTGTGTTCGGAGAGGCAAGAACCTTTTGACATCCTCAAAGCCTGTGCCACAAGTGGACGCCACGAGGTAACACTACGGTGCAATTACAAACACCCAGATAAACAAGAGTTCGATCCAGGTTTCATTGGCCCACAATCTACAAGGATGCCCACTACTTGTCACCACATGTGACAACTGTCAACGTCCAGGCAAAAAATCGCAACGGGATGAATGCCCAAACTCTAACCAAGATGCGAAAATCTTTTGACATGTGGGGCATTGATTTAGGGGCCGTTCCCGTCATCAAGTAGTGAACAAATATAAACTGCGTACGTCCGTCGAATTACTTGTCAAAATGGGTTGAAGCGAAAGCACTCCCCACCAATGACGCCCGAGTTGTTTGCAAATTTCTTAAATCTCTCTTCGCCAGATTCGGTTCCCCTCGTGCAATCATAAGTGATCGCGGAACCCATTTTTGCAATGACTAATTTGCAAAGGTCATGCTTAAATACGGAGTCACCATCGTCCTCGTCCACGCATGCGTATCATCCACGAAACAATGGGACAATTGAGGTATCCAATCGTGTGTTTTGAAAACGAATACTTGAAAGGACCGTGGGCGAAAATCGTGCCTCTTGGTCGGACAAACTAGATAACGCTCTCTGGGCCTTCCGTACAGCTTACAAAACACCCATCGGGTGCACTCCGTACAAGCTTGTATATGGAAAGGCATGTCATCTTCTGATCGAGCTCGAGCACAAAGCTTACTGGGCCCTTAAGCATACCAACTTTGATACCAAAGCCGCGGGTGATCACAGGAAAGCTCAACTCAACGAACTTAATGAGCTCCGTGATCATGCCTACGAGAATACTTTAATATACCAAATAGAAAACAAAGAGAATCCACGACTCCAAGATCAAAAACCGCGTTTTCAACGTCGGTGATCGAGTCCTCCTCTTTAACTCTAGATTGAAGATTTTCTCGGGCAAGCTTAAGACCCGTTGGAGTGGACCATTCACTATAACCCAAGTTTTTCCATATGGCACCGTCGAGTTATCCCAAAAGTCCGGGCCAAACTTCAAAGTGAATGGTCATCGTATTAAGCACTACTTTGGAGGGGACGTACCACAATTGGTAGTCCCGGATCTCCAAACATTCCCCAATGTCCAATAAATTCAGGTGACGGGTCAAGCATAGCGACCTTAAACAAGCCTTCCGTGGGAGCACCCCATGCTTATCATAAGTTTTTATTAGAAATGCATCAGTGTGTTTTCTTGTTGTGTGGAGGCTCGCCTCTTCCATTACCCGTGTTTCGTGTTTGTGTTGTTAATTATCCAGGATTGCCCGGATTATGAAGACTCTCGTGCTTGCAGTTTTGCCAAGAGCTTCACATCCTCAGCTTCATTTTTGGGAATCCAGTATCCAAATCTAATCGACTAACGTTTTATCTTTTGGCACACTTCATAAACGGCCTTAGATTCACGTAGGTACCCCTTTGAAACATCGAGGACGATGTTTAGTTCTAGTGTGGGGGGGATCTTCGATTTGATTGTGCCTGCAGCCGTTGTTATCATGTAATCCCGTTTTTACCACCAAATTTTTGCAAAAATACCAAAAAATAAAAAAAAATTCAAAAATAAAATAAGTGTTTTGTCACAATTTCGACTCTCCTAATGGGTAGAATGAGAATAATTTTTGACTCGTTCAGGCGTGTTGAGCCCTAGCTAGTATTCCTCAATGTAGGACTAAGCTTACCAAACGAATTCTATTGCTTTGAATTTATTAATAAGAGAAGAACAAGAAGTGATAGAGTTAAATATAAGTTTATGTGCTGAGCAAGATTCTTCTAAAACTTATATGAGTAACTTGTGGTTTTCTCCCATTAGCTGTTATAAATGCCCCCTAATCATATACGTGCTCATTTTAAATTCAACTAAGTCAATCGATGTTTTTAGAAAAAGCTTCAAATTTGTAACTTGATTCTTTAAAGCGAGGTTTTTCTGTTCTTAGTAATTTGAAAAGATAAAATGCCAAAGAAGCAAGAAAAAAAATATAATGCAAAAATGCATGAAAATTAAATTATGCCAATGAAGCATACATTGAGTATATGGAGCCAAGTAAAAAGATGTGTCGTGATATCCCACTAGAGACAGAAGACTCCGCTATACCACGTGGTGGGGGTTCAAACTAAGACATCTTTACTTCTAGGGATTTGGTGTGTTGTGATATCTCACCAGGAAGCAAGGTCTAGGTGAGGGTTCAAACTAAGACACCTATCCTTAGCCATATTAGGAAGAAGGTGTTGATGTGATTTCCCACTACGCTAGCAACGGGGTGGGTTTTCAAACTAAGAACACCGGTCGTTGGTTGTGATATCCTACTAGGGAGCGAGGCCTAGGTATTTTCAAATAAGCAATACGCATATCCCTAGCTTTAAGAACTTATGATCATAATGATGAAGATGTTGCAAAAAGTTCTACAGTTAAATTTTCGTTCTTTAAAATCAAGTTACAAGGTCTTAATAAGTTGTTGCTTTGAGTCATGATTCATCTTGAATTATGGCTATGAAAAATAGTTGATCAATGGAATGAGTTTGGAAATGAGTACACCATTTAAATCATAATTCCATGTTGGGAGTTAAAAGTTTCACAAGTCATCAAGATATGAGTGCTTAACAATTTAGACATATAATTGACAAATTGAATCTTGTATGATAGCTTGGATCAGTGGACTAGTGAAAAATCGGGGACGATGAATTTAACCTCAGGACTTCCATACATTAATCTATGGACGCTTTCCCTCATTCTATGATCCCAATGTTGAAAAAATAAAGGGAATTCAAACAGGTAGTTAAAGAAAAGAAAAGAAAGGAAAATCCAAAAAATTAGGGATATTAGTGTACATATAAAGCAATTGTGAAAAACGGGACTTATCAAAGCTATTGATTCATGTTCCCCTTATGACGAACAACTATTGCTACTTTTTCCACCACCGACACCAAGGTAATTAGTTGCGTGGGGATTCGAGATTCTTAGTTTTCCTGATTTGTTACTATCAAAACATTGGTGAGGACATACGGCAATACCTTATTATTGGGGAGTTTGGTATGTGCTTAATTACACATACCATTTTCTATTAAAAACGGACTTAAACGACTAAAAACGTACCAAAATACATCGTATTTGTATGTTTTGCATTTGTATTGTGCAGGAACGGATATTCAAAAAGAAAGCCAAAAAACGGCCAAACCAAGCACGGGGTGGAAAAGACAAAGTAAATCCGTAGCCAAAGTCAGTCAAAGTCAAAAGTCAGACACATAAAGAAAATACAACTTGAGGGACTAAAACTGCCAAACCTCAAGTTGTATTACAAAAGAAAAAGACAAGGGTCGAAATTGCAAAAACCTAGGGCGAAGTTTGTTATAAGAAGGTGAGAGGTCCAAAGCTGCCAACCGACCCCCAAACTACTTCTTCCCGCCCAAAACAAAACCCAGGTACAACTAGGCAACTTGGACATGTCATCCCATACCTCTACCCTGCAAAACCACTCAACACCCTAGAAAAATCATTTCAACCACTCTTTCAACCCTCCCCAGCTGTATAAGTGCCATGTTGGCAATCCCTCACACCTCCCAAGTATTTTCGATGGCTATGGTTGACTCCAAAGATGCACAAAAGAGATGGAAGGCTGGGATTTGTTCTAGAATCTCCTCACACAACAAGCACACTTAGTTTCCCTTGGATCACTTTTCATCTCACACGGATTGCCAAGCTGGCAATCCTTGTTGAGGCCCTTGTACTTGTTGTGTGAGTGATTGTAGAGTAAAAACCCATCATCCTTGTGCTTCCTTCGTGGCTTTGCTTGATGGTGAGCTAATGAGAACCTTGAATTTACAACTTTCTCCCTGCCATCATGCTTTAGAGTCCTTGAATTGTCCATTTTAACCCTTAATTGCAAAAAGCCCCTTGATTTGACCCTGGGTAAATTGGAGACGACAGATGAATAGTAATAATGGTTTTTGCGCCCTTTTTTTCTTTTTATAATTGAAAGGGTAAAAAACGGGTGTGAGCTTTAGGCTAATGGCAAATATAGTCCTTGTCTTTGTTTTATGAATGTGTAGTGAAAAAGGTCTTTTACAAATGACAACAATGGTCCTTATGGTTTTATAAAATAGGTAATGGGCTAAGGTAATGGGCTTTTGGGCTAGGATTTTGGATCCGGGTAAGGTTTTTAGGGTTTAAGGCCCATTAAGACTTCAAGGGCTATTTGTGTAACTTTTGGAAATCTTGAGGGACTGAAATGGTACTTTGGGTTTTTTGTCTTCTAGTGTTGACTTTGAGAGTTAACCAAGGTTTGACCAATTTTGACTGAATGTTGACTTTTCTTGGCTTTGGCTTTCGGCTCTTGCACACTCTTCCGTTCTCGTGTCCGTGCTTGCCCGTTTTTGACGGTTTTCTTATGATTTTTGATATATCCGTACCTGCACATACAAAACATAAAAACAAGCATATCTTTGTCATTTTTAGTCTGTTTTGGGCTTAATTGGGTTATTTTAGGTATAAACGATTATGTGTATTTTTACACTTATCAGGCATCCTCAACATCGACATCAGATGGGACGATAATAGGGTAGATATAGTCAGAAGAAGACATAATTCTAAAACAACCCAGTGGAAAAATAACATAAGTTATTTATATAATAGTATAATAGTTATGTATCATTTACATACTATTCAGGAAATGCAGTGGCACGGAGGACTTTCTTGGATAGAAAATGTTAAGAATTATGGACTTCTACAACGTAGTACTGCTGATTCAATTTAATACTTGCTAGCTTTGGAAGTTAGTACTGTTGGTTTAACTTGATGCTGTTATTGAAGAACTTAGAAAATAGTCTAAGTCATTAGTACTGCTAGTTATAATAGTTAGTGCTGCCAGTACAAATGTTAGTACTGCCAGTACAAATGTTAGTACTGCCAGTTTAGTTAGTACTATTAGTTTATATTTTGTACTGTTAGTATTATATAGTTAATACTGCTAAAGTGATATGCATGAGTTATATTAAGAATAGATATGCATGATCACTTGACGCATTTTGTAAGCCCATTAAGGTTTCTTTAGTGTATAAAAGGAACCCTACGACATAGTTAGAGAAATCAATTTTCACAGCAAACACATGTCAATTTATAGTTAGTTATTCTATAACCTATACAGAATATTTACAATCAATATATTCAAGTTTAGTATTCATTGTTCTTCTTAGTATTGCAAGTTAGATTCCGCATAACTTGTAGTATTCACAATCATAGTTTCTCATATAGTTAGTTTGGATTTATCCAAGTTAACTAAGCTTTAACAAGTCTAAAGAAGATCCGTTTCATTGGGACTTCACAAGTGGTATCAGAGCTTGTGGAGAAACTCTGAATAAGAAGAACTTTATCAGATCTAGATCTTTTCTAATAATACACAATGTCTGGTGAAGAACCTATAACACAAATAACACCAGTAGAATCTCCTCAAATGGTGTCAACTGTAAAACTTCCTATGCTCAAGAAAGGTGAATATACCCTTTGGAGCATGAGGATGGAGCAGTATCTCACTAACACAGATTATAGTTTGTGGCAAGTGATCTTGAATGGTGATGGTCCTATACAAGTAACAACTGATGAAAAAGGTATTGAAACTGAAGTACCTCCAAAGACTGCTCAAGCACTATTACAAAGACAAAGAGAAAGAAAAGCTAAAAGCATCTTGCTTTTGGCTATTCTTGATGAGTATCAACTGAAGTTCCATGGAATAAAGGATGCAAAGTCTCTGTGGGCTGCTATCAAGAGTAGATTTAGTGGCAATGTTGAATTTAAGAAGATACAGAAGACTGTTTTGAAGCAACAAATTGAAAACTTTTCTGTATCTGACACAGAAGGCTTAAATAAAGTATATGATAGGTTTCAAAAACTTATCAGCCTTCTAGAAGTTCATGATGCAGCTGTTCCTAAAGAAGATGCAAATCAGAAATTTTTAAGAGCTATACCTTCATCATGGAACAATGTAGCCTTGATTATGAGGAACAAATATGGTATAGATAATTTGGATATTGATGATCTATACAATAACCTAAAAGTGTTTGAAGCTGATATCAAAGGTTCCTCTTGATCATCTTTAAACTCTCAGAATGTGGCCTTTTTCTCTGTAAAAGACACTAGCAGCAGTAATGAAGTTAATACTACTAATAGTGTTTCTAGTGCATCAGACCATAATTCTCAGGGATAAGCCTCTTCATCATCATATACTGATGATCTGATGTTCTCGTTCTTTGCTAATCAGTCAAATAGTCCACAACTGGATGATGAAGACCTAGAGCAGATTGATCATGATGATTTGAAAGAAATAGACCTTAAATTGTAGGTGGTCATGCTTTCTATAAGGGTTAAGCGATTTTATAAGAAGACTGGAAGAAAGTTAATCTTCAATGGCAAATAACCTGTAGGCTTTGATAAAACAAAGGTTGAATGCTTTAACTGTCATAAAAGGGGCTATTTTATAAGGGAATGTAGAGCACTAAGAAATCAAGGGAATAGGAATAGAGATGCAGGGTATAAGAGCAGGGACAACACCCGAAGGATTGTACTAGAAGAGACCTCTGATGCATTGGTTGTTAAGGACAATGCTTTGACTGTCCAAGATGGACTGGGATATGACTGGAGTTATATAGCTCAAAATGAACCAACTGAGTTTGCTCTCATAGCCTGCACTTCAAACTCCTCAAGATCTGACACAGAGGTACAATCTTGTTCTAAAAACTGTGTAAAAATATATGAAAAACATCAAAAATAGTTTGATGAATAGCGACAAACTCTTAGTAAGGCTAATCTAGAAATTATAGCTTTTCAGTTAGGCCTAGAATCTGTAGAAGCACAGTTAGTTGTTCATCAAAAAAATGAAGCTGTCTATAAAGAAAAGATTGCAGTCTTAGAATTTGAAATAAAAGACAAAAGTAATGCTATCAATAGACTCAAAAATCAGTTAGATGAAACCTTAAGAGAAAAAGATGATTTAAAAGCTAAACTAGAACAGTTTGAAACATCTTCTAAAAACTTAAATAAACTGATTAATAGTTAAATAAATTCTAAAGATAAAACTTGTCTAGGATATGGAGATCAATTGAATGAAAATGATTCAAGTGGTAGTGAATTGTTTAATAGTGTCTTTGATAGTTGTTCAAGTGGTGGAGATGACAATCAAACAAATGATAGGTTCAAAAAGGATAATGGATATCATGTTGTTACTCCTCCTTTAACTGGTAACTACATGCCTCCACTTGCTGACCTATCTTTTGCAGGATTGGATGATTCTATAGCAAATAAGACTAGTGTTAGTGTATCTCAAGTTTAAACAAGTATCACCCCACCTAGCAATACTAGTGTAGAAATGCCTAGAGTTGAATCTATTAGGCCTAGTGAAGTTATCATTGAAGATTGGATTAGTGATGATGATGAGGATATTTTTCAATCTAATGATGTGCAAGCAACAGACAAACCAAGTTTTAAAAATATTGAGTTTACTAATGCTAGGAATGAATTTGTTAAACCTAAACAAGCTAAAAAACCTAGGATAACCACTCAAAATCCTAAGGTAGATAAAAGAGATTGGAATGGAAAATGACTCAAAAACTGGGGTTAGGATTTGGGTCTACAAAGAAAGCCTGTTTTATTTGTGGCAGTTACAACCATCTAACAAAAGACTATGATTTTTATGAAAAGATAATGGCTAAAAAGTATGTTTTGAAAAATATGAGAAAGAATACTGTTCAAAGGGAAATTAGACTAGTTTGGAATAATGTTCAGAGAATAAATCATCAAAATAAATTTGTTCCATCTGCAGTCTTAACAAGGTCTGGAAAAGTACAAGTTAGTACTGCCAAGAAAAGCTCTCTAAGAGCAACAACATCAACTAGTACATTCAGACCAGTTAATATTGCTACCTATACAAATAGAGTGAATGGTTCGAAATTAAGAACAAATGCTTTTCATAAGTCTCATTCACCTATTAGAAGGTCTTTTTATAAACCAACATCACCAAATACCAGGATTTCAAATAAAAAAGTTAATACTATCAGAGTAAATGGTGTTAATACTGCTGGGCAAACAACAGTTAGTGTTGTTAAGGGAAATAGGGTCACTGCTATTAAGGCCTCAGCTGGTTGTGTTTGGAGACCTAAAACAATGTATCCAAAGACAATAGTGGATCATGGGTCTCAAAAAGAGTATATTTTATAGATCCACAAGGCAGACTCAAGTCAGTAGTGGCTTGGGTCCCCAAGAGACACTGACTCTCTTACTTTTGTGCAGGG